>JAOXNR010000029.1:83739-109057 GCA_028571225.1 Parsonsia alboflavescens
GTGTTAATCAACCCATAGTGATAAGAGCCTTGGGGATTAGGCCTTGGTCCACTGGCTGACAGGTTTCGCCTGAACATACATAAGGGAAAATAGGATCAGTACTAGTAATGCACTCTTCATTTCATTTCCCCTGTACATTCTGATCTTATGGCAGCAAGAAACCAATCAATTCCAGTTCTAATGATTGTACCTCAGTGATCGAGCCTGGCTAAGAGACCAATCTATGTCAACGGTTGGTCCATCAGGGGGAATACCGGAAACACTTTTTGCTGAGTTGCTGTAGTGAAGAACTGAAGTAACCGTGAGAACTTGTGACGTGAACCGTGTTGAAGCAACCATATAATAATCTTGTGGAGGTTGATCAGCTGTGACCAGGACTGAATAAGACTGTCCCAGATGAATGTCAAGAGAATCATAAGTATTCTGCAGTGTGTGAGTCCCTTCTACTTCAACTAGTAACATCTTGTGACCCTGGATTCTGAAATTGAAGGCAGTTTTAAGTCCAACATTTGATATCCTGAACCTGTAGGTCTTGCCTGGATCATGAGCTCTTAAAGTGTAAGATTTCAGAAAAAAGTTAACAAAATTTCAAGTTAATATCTGAAAATAAATCGGCCGGTTACCAGGATCAACAGTGAACATGTAACCATTCGATCCACGTCCATTGATGAGAAGTCCATCAGGAAAAGGAAGATTATGTCCACTGTCTAGAGTTGCTTTCAAAACCTTCAAAGAGTTTAAGAAAAGGCAGACAAACATTCCATTTAGCCAAAATCTCCCATCATAAAGTTAAGCTATTACTGAAATAAAACTTACTGTGTGATTTTGTTTGTACCAATCACCAGCAAGTATAGTGTAATCTCCAGCCGGTGCAGGAAAGGGAACGGGAATTACAGAACGACTGGCAATTTTGATGCCACCATACCCTCCTGCAGCCTTGTGGAAGGCAAGAGAAGGGAAGTAAAAGTAACTGCCAATTTGATCTTTGACCTGAAGAACATAAGTGAAGTTCTTGCCCGGTGGAATGGGGCAATTAGTGCCCAAGACTCCATCCTGCCATGAATTTCTTCTCTGCTGCAAACCATTCCTAAATTTGCAGGCACGAATCCATTCCAACATTGAGTTACAACTTCAGAATCCTGAAGTAATTAAACTACGAAGAAAGTTGATCCCTTCAAACTCGTCAGTGCCAAAAATTGATGTACAGATGTTACCATTTCCGTTCCCCAGTAAATTATATGATCAAGCGGAGATCAATTTCTTTAATTTAATTGCTGCAGAATATAAGCAAGGAACTCCATAACAAGTAAACAAGTATCCAAAGCAGTAAGAACTTAATAGTCAGCTGTGGTAAACCACCATTTTAAAGACAGAAACATGACTAACAGGGGATTAGTCCATTACATCTTTAATCCAATTCTGAAACATGACCAATACACAAATTCTTCTCCTTTTGGTATTCCCTAATTACTGTTTTACTTGATCCTTTATATACCAAGTAACATTGCTCGTGCTGGCTGATTATTGAGCAAAACAGGTAAGGTATCTCTACGAAAACAACTCGTGTTTTTGCCGATTATAGTGTTATTATCCATGTTGTTGAAAATTTGTGTTTGAGTCATACGAGAGGGACGTAAATAAATGATGTACCCCATCATTCATCTACCAATAACTCTGACATCCCAGTTGATTATCGAGCAGAACATCTAAGATAACTCTTCAAATCAAACACTCACCGACTCAAAAACCGTACACCGAAGGCAATGGCATACTCCAGCATATGAGTAGATCAAGTTACATATAACAAGACAAAAGATACAACAATTGAATTGAATTCCTATCTCTAACTCTGTTTCAACTCCCAACCCCCCTAGTTAATGTCATGCAAACAAAATAATTCATTCAAAAGAGTAAAGAATCAAGAAAAGCATAGACTGGATAAGGGAAAACTTTATATTAACAGAGAACAGACAAAAAAGAACAGACGAAATAAGATACTAACCAAGAGATGAGAAAAGGTTCATCCAAATTGTTGAAAACATTAATTATCAGATTGTCATTGGTAACTGACTCAATTGATGGCCCGGGAAATTGCCTGTTTATTAGTATTCCCTGTCATTTTCATTTGCCAAAACATGAGTAATCTTCTTCAAATCTTTACCAAACAACCAAGAAATCACAGAACAAAAAGTGAAAAGAGACACAGAAGAAGTACCTGTTGCGGGATTCCAAGTGGATAAATATCACCATAAGTGACATTCCAAGTAAAGAATCTATATGGGTCTTCACCATTGATGCAGTGCCCTAAAAACAACAGAATCACAGCAACAAATACAGTGCCTTTCAAACCCTTCATCTCCTCTCCCTTTCCCCTTCTCTTTCCCTGCCTCAATATGGAAAATTATAGGAATCAAAACGGAACCAACCAGCCCAAATAATAGACTAATAGAGTAACTCTCCTTCTTTTCCTTTTCTTTTCTTTGTAGACTACTTTAATTTCCAGTTCCTTTCTTTTGCTTTGTTGTGGAATAGAAGTGTATCTTTTTATCAATCTAGAATAATGTCGGTGATCAAGATGAATTCCCTTAGTAAAAGATGCTTGAGGTCTCTTTGAAGCTGGAACTCCATGATTGAAGCAAAGCTTCCACCTTTATTACCTGCGGACCTTTTATGACCTGTCCTTCATGCTTCAGACTTATATTTACTTACGAGGAGACATCTGGTTAGTTATAAGTATCAGACTAGCATGGTTTCCAAAAATAGAACTGGTATTGGCTCGAAAAAGCCCAAGTCCCCAAAATAACCGTCCCAAGAACCCAGGTAAAACCGTCTGATATTGTTTTAATTTTAATTTTAAAAGAAAATTCTAATATATTACAAAATATATCCATTTTGAGATCTAAGGGGTTATCTGTTCAATGAATACTGGTGCACATGGCAGACATGCAGTCCCTTGCCATAAATAGAAAATTTGAGCCTTTTCCCAAGTTTTCTACTAGGCAATCTCTGATTGGCTTGAGATTGAAACCAGCTATTCTCGGCAGCAAGAATTCAGTAATTTTATGAAGGGGATCACAGTAATTTTAACTGGGTCTTCTTCAGATTACAAAAAATTCGTGGCTTTTAAATTGTTAACAGTAAAAATTTGTGGTACAAATATAGTAAAGGGAATGATGGATCTTCAGGAAGAAGAAAAGAATCAAAGACTACAAAGAGCTCAAAACAGTCACCCTCTCGTGACTGACTGACTGACTGAATTTGCTGGTTTTGCTTCTGAGTTCTACAATGGCCTAGTCTTGCGACCAGCTGCACGGCCACATAAAAGAGCATTCTTGGGGATTGGGTATTCGTCCCTCCATGAATTTGCAGGAGAATATACGCGGAGATAGAATTGCTGACCTAAGTATTCGCGAGCCCAGTTCTCAGATCTGATGTTCCACATTCCAACATTGTCCAAAGGCATGTAAAGGGCTGTCCATGACTTTGGATAAACCTGTCAAGAAGAGAAAGAAAGAATTGAGTGTAACGATCAAGAACATCTCCAATTGAGTGCATTTAAAATTCTGTAGGGCTAATCTCAAAAACTTTGGATTGCTTAAAATAAGAACATCTCCAACAAGGTACCTGAACAGTGCAACGAGATATTCCATCTCTCAAATTGTAGCTTGATCTGCTTGCAGGAGTCCACTGCCCACCATCCATTCTGTTCATCAAACAATATTCAGCATATATTTCAGATTTCAAATAAACTCTAATCATTGTGTTTGTAACCAAAACTGTGGACAGCTAGGTCATGTGAAAGACTCACCCCAGAACGAAGAAGATGTGGCCATCAATGTGCCAAGACTGTACAGTGTCCTCCGGGTTCTCAAATATTACCTCTAAATAGGCTCTGAAATCAGCAGCCATGACTGAAGTCTGGAGGTAACCACCAGAACCCGTAGGATAATCAGGTATGCTACCTAGGTTAAACACTCCTGAAATCTTGTAGTAATCAGCAATTTTAAGTGGTGTATCAGCAGGGATGAAGGACACACTGTTAACAGCATATCTCTGCTTTCCGTTGATGATAGGAGCAGAGTTTGCTAGCTTAATTGTTCGAGTTGCATTTACCATTCCATAATGATAGGAGCCTTGAGGATTAGGTCTTGGTCCACTTGCTGTTAAGTTTTGCCTGGTCAAATATAAAGTAGTAAGTTAACAAAGATATCTTCACAAATTCAAGAATTCAAGAGCTATAAGGTCAATGCTTAAGCACTAAAAGAAACACACATTATATGCAAAGGGCAAGAAGTATAATTCACCATTGACAGAGTAAACTATGAGGTCGTTGACGATGTACCTGATAGATCGAGCCTGATTGAGAGACCAATCAATCTGGATTGTTGGTCCACCAGGAGGAGTACCAGAAACACTGCCTGCAGAGTTACTGTAGTGGAGAATCGAGGTTGCTGTAAGAACTTGGGAGGTGAAACGCGTAGAGAATACAATGTAGTAATCCTTGGGAGGTTGATCAGCTGTGAGCAACACAGATAAAGACTGTCCCAGATGGATATCCAGAGAATCATAGGTGTTCTGGAGTGTATGTGTCCCTTCTACCTCAACCAATAACATCTTGTGTCCTTCAATTCTGAAATTGAGAGATGTTGAGATCCCAACATTTGATATCCGGAATCTGTAAGTCTTGCCTGAAAACAAAATTTGGGTCTAGTCAGAATTTTAAGAAATGGATCTTTATCTTAGATGTGAAATAATACAGAACAGACAGCCTTTATTACCTTGATCAACTGAGAATGTGTAACCATTTGAACCTCTACCGTTTATTAAAATTCCATCAGGGAAGGGAAATTCTTGCCCCTTATCGAGAATTGCTTTCAGATCCTGCAAGAGATACGATGTAAAACATGAGAATATGTCCCCCTTAAGTATTCACAGGATCGATGTGGTTGTATTAAAATCAGAGAAAGGCAATACACAAATTTATTTAATCCTATAAACTTTTTGAAGAGACACTTACTGTGTGATTTTTCTTGAACCAATCTCCAACCAGAACACTGTAGTCAGCAGCAGGTGGAGGGAAGGGAACAGGAATAACAGATCGGCTGAAGATTTTGATGCTGCCATATCCTCCAGCTGCCTTGTGAAAGGCAAGTGAAGGGAAGTAAAAGAAACTACCAATCTGATCCTTGACCTGTATAACATAGGTGAAGTTCTGTCCAGGTGGGATGGGGCAGTTGGTTCCATAGACTCCATCTTGCCATGAATTCCTTCTCTGCTGCACACCGTTCCTGCCACATGTAAAGAGTTACAGCAAAACATTTTTCTAGTTTACTCAAGTGCTCAAAATGCAAATGAAAATTGAGAACATTCTTGGTCAAATATTTTCAAAACTGTAAACACAGATTTATCCATTCTTCTACTAGAAATAGCCAGTGTTCAACAAACTCCCAAGTCCATCTAATGTTATGCTGAAAATAATATAGCTTGTAAGGAGTTCTTGGTACTCAGATCAGTAGCTTGATTGCTAGAAAAACTTACTTTGAGAGTACCAAAGCGATATTCTCAGAACATATAGATGTACACACACACAAGTTCAGAAATCAAATTGAGCAAATTCAAAACAATTAATAGCAAAATGCAAAACCGAGAGGCAGCTTTTATGTTATTATTTCACAAACCAAAAGCGTCTTAAGCTCATATCTGTGAAATTTTAACCTTTTGAGATCATAAAACTTTCCATTGAAACTGAGAAGAAACAGATCTGACAATTTGACAATTTCATCTCAGAAATTACTCTTACAAAACTTAACAAACCAAAGATCATCCTAATCCTCAGAAGCAGCACATAAATGTAATGACCTTAAATCGACAATGTACTGTAAAAAAGTAAACAACCTCCCTTACAGACTGCATGATTGTTCGCTCTTTCTATATCAAATTTGTCAAAACATCCCTAGGATATCAAAAACTGAAAAACAAAATGCGCCAAAGATGGTGCTAATATGACTTCCTATAAGAGCAATGAAAGATCATGTGCACCCTCTTTCCACAAAGCATAAACGGACAAACATATTTCCCCACTCCTAAACAACTTTCATTCCAAATAAACTATAACAAACAAACAAATGTTACTAAATTTGAATGCAGAGAGTACATGAGTGTAGGAGTTACCAAGACAACAAAAATGGCTCATCCAAGCTGTTGAAAACACTAACAATCAAGTTCTCATTGGTGACAGTCTGAATAGTTGGCCCTGGAAATTGCCCATTTATCAATATGCCCTGACATATTCACAAACATGCATTCCGCAGTTAAAACACAACCTCATTTCCAAATCTTTTTGAGTGTAAACTCTTAAAAAAGAAATTCAAGAAAAGAAGAGAGAAAGTTACCTGTTGCTTCACCCCAAGTGGATAAATGTCGCCATATGTAACATTCCATGTAAAGAACTGATATGGATCTTCACCATTAATGGTGTTCACTAACAAAAACACAGCAACTGCAATTGTAGCACACCACAGACCTCTCATTCTTTCCCCCGTTTTCTTCCCTCTTTTCTACACTCCTCAAATTAAAAATCCCAGAGAATTGTTGAAAAAAGATTCACAAGAAAACAAACTAAACTGGTACGACGGAGATCTAGTTAGCCAGTCAAGAACTCCAAGCAAGATTCTATGTTTTTTGGTCACCAAATCGCTACACAACTTAGAGATAACAAATGTTTAACACTGTTATTGATCTGGCAATGAGTTTCGAACAACTGGATGGATCCAAGAAAGAGGAACTTTGGGAGAAGATGATGTGAAGTATCTTTGAAAGCAGAGCCACTCTGCTCATGGCATTCAGTATCGGCGGTCATTTTGGAGAGTGTGAGACGCGGTTAATTTAAGTTTTAAGTTTTAACCGCTAATTATTCAAGTTTACCTTATTTGGCCCCTAGCAAAATCAATGGTCATTGGACCACTTTACTCGGTGTAAATTAAAATAGCAAGATTCGAGTACGTGGGCACCCAAAGGTGAGCAGTATTCAAATAAATATATTGGGCAATCTTGTATGAATATATTTGGAGTCCCCATCATTACATTTTTGTATTTATATTTATTTTCACTGTTTGGAATTGCAATTCATCCAATTGAGTTCCTGATTGATCTTGTTATGCAAGTCTTAATTTCAAATCATTCAGTCGCATACTTAAATACTAAAAGTAGAAGAACTTATTATATATCGATCAATCTTTTATAAATATATCGAGAAATCCACCATAAGGTAATGTCCTTGTTCCCTTAACATTTTCCAAATATATTTTATAAAGTCTAGGAACTTACTATATGGAGTGTTTATACATAAATTTACATAATTAATTAATTCATTTAATGTCTATAAATATATAAATGTCTCGATAAATTTATACACTCAATCAACGTGAATACACTGCTATATATCATTTTCCCATATAATAAATTGACTTAATTATTTTGGTGAGTGAAAGAAGCCAACTGCAAATCGTAACTGGCATTGTCAACTGCAAACATGTTTGGCTGTTTGTACGTCAGTCTTAAGAAATGAATTCGGGGTAGGGTGTCGGCTGTGGAAGCCAGCCCTAATTTTAAAATTTAAAATAGTAATACTATGATGATATTAGTTCTATGATTCAAAATATAGTCTTTTCGAATTATAGAATTATGGTATATATTATGGGATCATGGTGTGTGTGTATATATATATATAAATAATTTTTTTATTGAATATTTTGTTTTTTTAAAATAAAATAAGATATTGATTATTAAAGACTTTGACACTGCATTCTATATAGAGTGTACTAATGCACTCTATAGCATTCTTCAATAAAAAAATATATTTTATAAATAAATTGTATATATATTATATTTTAAAAGGATAAACTAAACCTTTAGAGATATTGGATCAAATTTATCATTTTTCTTAAATAAAAAGAAAAAAAATTAACAGTTAACTTTGACTGTTAATGATTTGACGGTGCATTCTATAACATTCTCGTGTGTATATATATATATATATATATATATATATATATATATAAAAATATATAGTAATACTCTTTTTTATATCTTGAAAATTTTGTCAATTTTTAATTTTGTAGTAATATGAAAATCTTATCAATCTTTTAAATTAATAAGACATTTATATATTCTCTTAAACACTCTTTGTTCAATAAAATATAATTATATTCTTAATTTATTTATTAGAAGTATTTAATAAATTTGATGTAAAAGAACAATTATTCTTTTACTTTTCATGTTACATAAATGACTCAACTATCTTCAACTACATATAAAAGCACAAAAGAAAGATAAAACATAGAATGAATGATCTTTCTTTAGAAGAATTCCAAATAGCTCCTTATAAGCCTTGATAGAGATTACATGATTCTATTGTTTTATTATTATTATTATTTGTTATTTTCAAAAGAATTAATTAAAAGACCAAACAAAAACCTATTTTCCATAACCTTTTTCTTTTCTTTGAGTTTCTTTTGTTATTAGATCAAACTAAGGAGGAATATGTGATGAAACTGAAAGTGAGAAAAAGGAAAGATAAGGATAGATGGATGGAACTTTTATTTCTTTTAATGGAAACTCCACGTGCTGTCGGCGTCTTCATATAAATCTCGGGTCCCATTCTTCATGGATCACATCAACTGGAAAATTTACTTGGCCGCAGAGTACGGGAGTACATTGCTAATTATTTAAATAAAATTTACTAATTTCGACTTATATAATAATAATATAATGACATATGTATGTTCCTATTTATAAATGATAATCAGTTATTTTGTTAAAATTAAGATAATATTTTTTTTCCTTAAATATTTCTATTTATGATTATAATGAATCTGTTGATGAGATTCGAGTAAATAGTTAATATACTATCAATAATGATCCTTGATTTAAAAAATAAAAAAAAGGGGAGTTAAAAATTGACTTCTAAAAGGGAGTATTTCTTTCTCAGAAAGTTTGGGGAATCTATCAGATGCAGTGGTGTACAACTGGAATTTTGTCAATTTTCTCACCTTTTGCGCGTTCAAAGTTCAATCTTGAAAACATTAACCTAAAAAACTAAAAAAAAAAAACAAAGGCATCAAAAGAGCGAGAAAAGGAAAGAAATCGGTGGGACAATGTGTTAGGGCATCAATATATTGGATTATTCATGACCTATATGAAAAAACCCTTTTATTAAAAAAAAAAATTTTTAAAAATGGAAAATTGATAAGTTTAGTCCCAAAAATTTTACGATTTGATTGTTATGATCCTCAAAGGATTCTTTTTGTCTTTTATGGACCCCAAAATATTTTGGAGTTGTGGTTATGTATTTGCGATATAAATCAGGCCAACCTCTATCAATATCTAGGATTTTGATTTTAAAAAATTTCAAGGATCCGTGGTAAATAGGCCATTTCATTTTTCTTTACCCCTTATTCCCAACCCTACCCCAAACCCCTCCTATTTAAGGGGTAAAAAAAATGAAATGACCTATTTACCATTGATCTTTCAAATTTTTTAAAACCAAAACCCTAAATATTGCTAGAGGTTGGCTAGATTTATGTCGGAAACTATTAAAATGATCATAGCTACAATTCACAAATATTTTGGGGACCATAAAAGGTAAAAAAAAAAGTCTTTAAACACCATAACCATCAAAAGTTAAAATTGTGGAGACTAAAGTCACCAATTTTTCAAAAAAAGTTTGATTTTTAAGAACATAACGAAATAAAGTTAAAGAAACAAAAATGTATGCAATTTTTTTTCAATTTTCCAGATTTTAGAATTTAGACTTGTGCCATTGTTAAATGCTCATGGCATGATTACTTGAGTAAGTTAGGATCACGAGCAAATGAATCGAGATTGAACGGAATAATTAAACTTGTTTAATAAATGAAGCGAGCAGTAAGCTAGAGTTTTGATAGGCTTAGTGATTAACTCATGATCCTCGATAATATTTATCTATAAAATTAATAATATGTAGTCCATATAAAAGTGAACCAATTTTTTTATACAAATTATATATAAAAATTAATTACTACTGTATTATTTTTAAAATATGATTTATTTTATTTAATTTTTTTTAAAAAAAAAGTTATTTTATTCTTTATATTTTGGATGATTAATATTATTTTTTCAATTTTATTGAAATTACTTTTATTTCTATAGATGGTGAACAACTTACGAGGAAAACATTATATAGTATTAGTACATTTAAATTTATTAAGGAATGTATAGATGTATGTATATACTTGTATGAGATAACATAGATGAAATTATAATATTTTTTTAATAAAAACTACAAAATTTTAAAAATTAATATCGAGACATCTTATCGAGTTTAAGCCATATTTTCTTATCAAGTCAATTTCAAACCAATCCAAATATAGTTGAAACTAGCTGAGCCAAGCATGGCTCAACTCAGCTCATATAGTTGCATTAGAGTAGATGGCTTTAAATGCTCTGTGAGAATTTGATGAATTATAAGGGTACTTCTACACTTTTATTGAAATTGTAAGATGTAATTAAAGTTTAAATGTTTTTGAAAAAATTCTTAAACTCTATTGCCAATAAATTTGTAACTTTTGAAGAACCCTTTTTTGAGAATTGAATAGAAACATAGTACATGTTTAATTATGAGAAAGTAATATCCAAATGAATCAGTAACATTTTACTCAGTTCTTTATTAAATTTTTTTCAAAAAATAAACTAAAATCATTTGTTTCTTAAATGAATGAATTTATATTAAAATTGCATTTAATTATCTGCGATTGCATTAACTTGTGAATCGAACCTTATGTTCAACCCTTCGATATCACAGAAACATATATATCGCGGGACGTTTTATCACCTGATCAGGGTTTAGAGAGGAGGTATAATTTTATCTAAGACTTAATATATAAATTCATGCCCAACATATTTAAACTTGATCCAACCAAGGATTCATGCACTTACCCAAAGCAAAAGGAATGAATTTATCTTATTTCTTTTAAGTTAAACTTCACATTGAATGTCAAGTTTTGCTAATTTAGTAGTAAGCAACAATAGTTGAAATGGGGAGGTTTTGAGTTTGAAACATCCAAATGATAGGTGGGATGTCACTGTTGAACTTCAAGGGGAGGGGTATAGGGAGTGGGGGATGTTAAAAAAAAAACCCTTCACATTGAATGCATTGTTATTGAACGTGTCATCTAGTATATACATTCAGTCTTCAGGCATTGCATTTCATAAACCCACATTTTCTTTATTTTTTAAGCTTTTCTTCTTTGAAATTATGTCAAGTTTGAAAATTAATCACCAATATTAAAGTAACAAGAGATCTCATCTGATTTGGTTGTCTCGACTTGTAGTTTTGGACTTTTGTTGTTAAGGTGAAATTCTTGACTTTTCCAACTGGTGTGGTAGTTGGTTCCCAATCCATGTAGAGTGCTGATACATTCAATAAGGTTTGTTGGAGATAATAAATTGAATGTTGGAACAAGTTTAGTTATTTTTTGTTTTTTGTTTGGGACAAGTTTAAGGCATAGCAAAATTGTGTCCAAACCCTAATACATTTTCATGACAGAGTAAGTGAATATTAATTAGAATCTTTTTTTTTTTTAAGAAAATATATAACTCAAGTAGTCATTAAATTATTTCTTTACTTGCTATTGAACCCTTTTTTATTTAAAAAAAAAAGAAATGTACTCCCTTCGTTTGGAAATGAATGTTTCATATTTTATTTTGAATTATCCGAATTGAATGTCTCATTTCCTAAAGGACTTTTCGTCAATATAGTCCCATTAATTTAGGGAAAACTATAAAATGATCCAAGAATGCTTTTTTTTTTTTTCCCCCATAATGTTCTCACATGATTTTAGGACTTGCCATATTAGTCCACGCAACCTTTTTAAGGCCATTTCCATGGTAGAGCAAGTCATGTGCGAGGGTAAATATATCATTTTAAAAATTCTTTTTTCCTATTCGGTCTCTAATGTTTGTACAAAAGTATATAATGATCCTATATGTTTTTTTCTCAATCATTACAATCCTTCATGAATTTACGAACTATCGTAACGATCCAAAAAATCCTTTTCCAACCATTCTCAAAGCAGATCACATGAAGCGTATATGACTAACTAATGAGGGCAAATATATAATTTTAAAAAACATTCACAATCATCAAGAATCCAACTCTAATTCAACCTAACAACGATGATATTGTGGCTTTCAAGTTTCCTCTTTTGCTATTGTCTTGACTATCATCGCTGCAATGGTAATTGGTAATAATGTTTTTTTACAAATTAACTACCGAATCATCCCGAGAAAAGAAATAACACCCTTTTTTATGAGTGACTTGGAATCCCAATTCATGTTTTTATCCAAATTTATCTTGAAGAATCCTTCGAAGGCAAACCCAATTTATTTCTTTTTAGCAATAATGAGTTAAAGGAAAATAATGCAAGTCTAATTTAATAAATCTATGAAAAGTTGAGATGAGTTTAGAAATTCCACAAAACTTAACAACCACAAAATGATATCTGATGGTGTAATGTTATCTTTGTCGTTCATATAACATTTATCATTAGATAGTCAGGTGCTCAACACATGACCTTCTTTGAGAATGACTGGAGAAGAGTTGTTTGGACCATTATGACAATTCATAAATTCATGAAATATTATAATGGTTGAGAAAAAAAATGTAACATCATTATATACTTTTTCTCAAACATATGAGACCAAATAAGTGAAAAGAATTTTTAAAATGATATATTTGCCCTCACGTGCTGAGCACGTGACTTGCTCTATTGTGGAAATGACCAGAGAAAGATTGTGTAGACTATTATGATAAGTCATAAAATCATGTGGGATCGTTATGACCAAAGAAAAAAAACTTTTGGGATCGTTTTATAGTTTACCCTAAATTAGTGAGATCAAATAGACGAAAAGCTCTTTCCTAAACTAGTTAAAATTTTATGAAGAAATGATAATGCAATTTGTTAATATTTACAAGTCAAACAAGAACGTTCAATTTCGGACGAAGAGAACAGTAAAATATCTCGTGCGGTAAATATTGTACTTCCATAACGTATTATAAGGGTTTAGTTCTATACTCTAGTAAGTAACAGAAACAAGTACAAATAAATAAATTTATATTATTATCGAATTGAAATCGTGAAGGTATCTTAATATTTTAAATACTCCTTAAAACAACCCAGGAATACTATCTTAATTTATAACTTCCAAAACTTTTTAGTGTACTCTTTTTATTAAAATAAATTTTATCTTCCTTGGAAGTCCCTGTTTTTTTTTTTTTTCTTAAAAAAATAATTAAGGTGTGGGCTTTGAACCCAATAAGATCAATACTTTGGTCCAACAACCGTTGCTATCAATAGGGAGACATCTTCCGGCAAACTACGGGAATTAAAATGTCAAATATCAAAATTAAATGTCCCTTTACACGATGGGAACAATGCGGCAAAAAATTTCGTTTAAAATGTCTTTATTTATGATTTTAATTAAATTTATGAATGATTAGGAAAAAGAGAAAAATACGTAAGTAATATAATAAAAAAATGAGTAAAAAACTTAATAAATTAACGAATAACAAACAATGATTTATATTTATTGAGAGAGTAGTTAATATTAAAAATAGCTTAAAATAGGAATACTTGCATTCTCCAAGACACAAACATATATATGAGATAATACTATGTATAGTAATGAAGTTTTGTAGGGGAACTCCTCAAACAAATATCCTGCAAGCTTTGAACTGCTGCTTTATACATAGGGTTTCTTGCCATTGCATCCTCACCTTGGATAAAGCTTCATATATTATTATACCTCTGTGATCTCTTCCAAAAGATCACCTCTTATTCAAACCTTTTGCCTCCATATATTCATTTGAGTTCATCATATCCAAACCATGGTTTAAATATTGCCCCCTTTTTTGATTGGCTACCTTGCATAAAAATGGATAGAAAATACACACTATCATCTGGAGATCATATATATATGACACAATATTAATTTTCCAGCATGCATTTAATATTTTTACATTTTAACTAAAAATGTCGATTTATTAGTAAAATTTTCACAAATTTCTGAAATACAAAATGGGATAATAAAATCGTTAACTTTTTTTGGGCAATAAAACAATAATATAATATATTCTTTATTAATTTATATTCCTTTTTTTCTCTTCGGGAAGAATTTAACCATACGTAATTGTCTCCAAATGCCTATTTCAACATATACATTGACATTGGAAAAAAAAAGAAACTTCAAGACTCCAGTTGAGTTCCAAATTCAACCGGAATCTCTTCAGAGTATATCCAAATAAAACTGATCTAAAAAAATAAAAAACAGAAAAAATCCCACAAAAATAAAAAATAAAAAATCCATGTAAAAGAGATTTTCCATCAAATTCTTCACACACAAAACATATCAAACATCAAGAAATGATGAAACTGCAAATGATTACTATGAAACAGCAGACAAGCCCACAAATTAATTAATACCTCATTAAGAAGATCAAGAACTGGTACTACCAGCAGCTCCATGGAGAAGACCCTTTTAAGCAGAAAAAATCAAAGAAGATGAGTTATCAAGACTTCTCTCCAGGGATAGTACTGTTGATCAGCTCTCTTTCTCTGAGCTATATAAATGGAGGAAAGAGGAAAGCCCTTTATGGGTTCAATGAATCTGGTCATATCTGTGGGCCATATACTTATAAAAACTTTAATGCATGGCACTATTGGAATATTGACAGAAATCTTTTTGCTGTTGTTGTTGGGGAGTTTTCCTCGGCTCTATGGCATCTTCTAAGTTCTAAAGTGAACAGATGGGGGTCAGATTCTGTCTTTTATTTTTCTAATGGTTCATAACTTTTGTTATTAACTAAGTGGCAATTTTTCTTGAGAAACACGTACGTCGTTTTTGAATATATTCTTGGAAAGGTGAGGTGTGATTTTCAGAATATGCAAATGTTCGATTTCGACAATTTTAGTCATAAAACTATGCAAATTATCCAATTGCAACGCTTATCACACACCAAAAGGTGAATTTACGGTACGCCACAACATTTTATGTTATGGAAAGGGTACCAATGAGACAAAATGATTTATAAACAGGCCAAATTTGATTTAGTAAAAGCTTAAATTCAATTCGCCTTAATTGAACTTGAGCTCTTGGCTTGGCTTACTTGTTAAATGAACCAAGCCAAGCTTATGCGAACTCAAAGCCGAACTTGACAAATTCAAGCTCATCTTGGCTCGTTTACAGCCTCAGGAACAAGCCTGGATGTGAACTACATTTCATAGTCTTGTTTTAGTGTATGATGGTACAGGACATGACAGTATTGTGATGCCTCAATTTTATATCGGGAATATTATATAATTATGATATGAAATATATATTGATAAGGATATATAGATCCAAGTATTAATTGTAAACTTGGAATATCTATTTTTAGAAACAGTTTCTCCTAGTACAATTATATAATCGTGGCTATATATGGTATATTTTTTGTGACAGTTTTATATATGCAAGTTACCCTAACTAAATAAATTTAGTTATGCTCCCCAGGTTTTGACTGAATGGCATGAATAAATGAAGATAGCATTTAAAGGTATGGTCAAGTAATTCTGATGAGAGGTTTGCATACTGCTCGTAAGTTCAACTCTCTCTTCATGTATACTCTAGCCTTGGTGAGTTGCAATTCTTAACAGAACAGTCGAAGTACTTACGAATTGGTTGAGACACCGCTAGTTAAAAAAAAAAAGAAAAAAAGAAAAAAAATATATGATACGATAATATAAATAAAATTTTAAGTGGCATAATGCTATGAAAATAGTTTGATGTCAAAAGGTCATATTGTTTTCCTTCTACAAACTTAAAATAATACACGAGTATCACAAGCCTAAATATATATATATATATTTATTTATACCTAAGAAGGCTCTTTAGGGATATTTCAGTGGATACAGTAGCGAGCTCGCAGACCATAAATCTTGAATTCAAATCCCACCAACACCCTTTTGGATAAATGAAATGTCGAGGTGCATGCAAACTAATCCGGACATCGTTGAAAATAAAAAAAAAATAAAATTAAAAAGAAAAAGAAAAAAGAAAGTGAACAATAATTGGCTGAGAAATCAAATCGAGATGTCTCTAATAAAAACTTTACTAAATAAAAATTCGTTTTCTTGATCATGAAAGCAAGAAGAAAAGACATCCTAAATTGAAAACAGATAATCATAGTTAGTAAGTGTCATGATCAATTATTGATCAAACAACAATACCCTATTCATTAATTTGATTGATTAGCCAATAAATAAATACCTTTTTTAGGCACCCCTCGAGACTGTTGATGCGTATATATTGTTGTGGTCTTGGGCTTCTGGAGTTTGACGATTGCGTTAAATATTTAGGCGATATAAATGTATTAAATTTAAGTGAGTCCATAACAGTCTCTTCAGAGACACTTCAGCTTGTAGAATAGTGAGCATAGAAACCAGAGGTCATGAATTTAAATTCAACCAACACCCTCCTACTTATATACAAAATAAACTGTTTTTTAGAAAAAAATTTTGAATAATACAAAAATTTATTCTTAAGAATTCTTCAAATATTTTTATTTCTCAAAAGGATATTAATTTCGAAGCGTGGAGGTGGCAATTGAGTTACTTCTTCCCAATGAAATTTACCTTCAATATATAAATATAAATATATATATATATATAAATATAAATATATATATAGTAATGTTATAGAGTGTACTAATGCATTCCGTATGAAGTTTACTTTTAAATCTCTAACTGTCAAAGTTAACGATCATTCTCTTATTTTATTTTAAAAAAACAAAATCTTCAATAAAAAAAATTTTTAAAAAATATATTTTATATATTATGTATTAAAAGGATAAATTGAATCGTAGGATATTGGATCTAATTTATTATTTTTTTTAGATAAAAAAAAACTAACTGTTGACTTTGATTGTTAAAAACTTAACAGTGCACTCTATAGCATTATCATACATACATAAATATATATATATATTTATATACAAATATATATATATATGTATATATAGGGTAATTCTTTATTGTGCTACGTAGCACACCTTATAGAGTGCTCCAGTTAAGTCTCTAATTATCAAAGTTAACGGTGAGTTGTTAATAATAAACAAATTCTTCAACAAAAATTATTTTTTCAAATGTTTTTTATAAATTAAACCCTAAAATGATAAACTAAGTCCTAGGACAACTTGATTAAATTTTAATTTTTTTTTTTAAAAAAACCTAGTTGACCGTTAACTTTGACGGTTAGAGATTTACCTGAAACATTCTATAAAGTGTGCTTCGTAGCACTCTATAACATTTCCTTATAAATAAATATATTTATATATATGAAATCAAATTGATTTTTTTTTTTGAAAAAAAGACCTTTTATCTATTTATTCATTTTCTATATATAAAATTTTAATTTTCCGTTAATTATACAAAGATAGTTCTAAGAAATATCGTATCCAATTTTTTTGTAAAATAAAATGATAATAATATTTTTTAATTAAATAAATAGACAATATATCTAAACTTTTATTTTCTTCTTACTAAAATAAATTAAACTTTAATTATCTATAAAAAAAAAAACTTATGTTTTATATTTTTTAGTATATACAAATATAACAATCTTTTTACTGCAAAAATAGTCAATCTATTTAATTAATACGAAGAAAATTTTATTCAACTCATTTAGTGATAATTATTAAAACTATAATAAAATTTACCTGCACACGAAAAGAATTAGCATAATTTATTATATTCACCTAAGGTTTATCTTAAATATTTTTTTTTTCCTTTTTACTAATGTTTGTGTCACTCTCCCTCTTAGTCTTTGATACTTTCTGGAATTGAATCATCTAGATATCAGAGTTATCTACTTTTTTTTTTTTTTTATCTTAAAATGAGTCTTTCATTTTTATGTTTAGTTTATATATAATTTTCCCTTTTTCCTCTGTTTTTTCAATTAACTTTGTTTCTTGATTTTTTTTTTTGGCAAAATGTTTTGTTTTACATAATTTTATATAAAAATATATATAAAAGACTGACTCGTTCAAACCTTGACCCACGTTGGATTAGGTTGAATTAAGATTTTATGGTCTTTTAAAAAATAAGATTGATTCATCTCAACCGTTTATCTGATGATGGACTGCCAGACCGGAAAAGATTAGCTCCAATTGATATTTCTACCCACCTCAACCAAACAAAGCCTAAGATTTTAATGGTAAAAACTATTATTGGGCATAACGGTTCATTTTCTAGTTGGGCTTTAAAAAAGGCCCGGGAAAGTGTGGTCTCTATCTTGATTTTCTAATTTGTTACGCCCACTTTCTAATGTGCCTATGGTATCATAGATATGATAGGTAATCCAACATTAAGGCTCCGAATATTCCTAAAACTTTCTTTTATATCATCTTCTATATCATAAAATATATATATATATATATATATATATATATATATATATTACTCAATTTAAATAAAAAATCCTTAAGATATATCATTTTTGGATTTTATTAATAAAAAATATTTCCAAAAGCATGTGTGTATATTTATCATTTTGTTAGGATTAATTGAGTTGTTCCTTAAAGCTTAATTATTTATTGTTTATATAAATTTGTATTTAATGTTTTTCATAACTTGATCAACTATGAAACTAATCTGTTAATTTAGGTGAAACTTGGGAATTTAGCCTAAATTAGACCTAATTGATATAATTTTACAATTAACATAGATTGTTAATTTATGTTTAGGATAGAAATATACTTAAACAACACAAGTAATCAAATTAGGATTGGATTTTTAATGCAATTATTAGGACTCCAATTTACCGCAGGAATATAAGAAATTGATCTTAATAATTAGATTCGCTATTGATTTAGGAGGACTTAGTGAACAATTTTGAACCCTAGGTTAACAATTACGCATAAATAATTAAGTGTAGAGGTAGACTTATTAATGATAACATTGGGGGAAATAAATGACCTACAACTCATCTCATTGATTATTTGCTTTTGATTTATCTTGTTTTCTCATTTATTTTAGTAGTTTTGGTAAAAATCAATCAAAACTCACCATTTTATTTCCCTGCTTGAATTAGGAATTGACAATAATAATATTTATATGTAATTTTCATGTTTTTTGAAGACTTAATCCTTGAGTAGAAATTGACAAACTCATATCGTCTTTTCACACTTCTAAATTATACTTTTGAAATAATTAATTATGTATGTCTCCTCTCGACAATTAAACCAAAGGGTAAAGCGGTGGTCAAACGAAAGGGCTGTTTGAAGTTTGAATCAGATGATGAATTGAGTGTGACGAGGCAAAGTTTGCTGTTTGCCATAGAGACAGCTGTGGAGTCTTTACTGCGTTGGCAGACATGCAGGACACCTCAATCACTGCAAATATAAATGGCCATGCATAGACCATCACCAATAACTCCCCTCCACTGTACCATATACTATAAATTACGTCACATCGATTTTATGCATTAAATTTTATATTAAAAATTACTTTTTTATCTGAAATTAAATTACCTTATAACTTAATTAAAAATTAAGAGGAGATATTATTTCTCTTTCTTATTTTTATATTATTTCTATCCTCAACTGTCCCCGCTTGTGTGTGGTATCTCGTTCTCCTCATCATCGGTGTTCACCATTCATTTTCTTCCTCCTGTAAACTTTTCACCTTTTCCTTTGAGTAAATTCCATCTTCATGCATTCGAGTTCGACCTCATGAAGAAATCCAGAAGCAGTGATTTTCGAAATGCGTTATGATCGAGAATAAATAGGTACAGTGAAGGAAGATTAATCCTTACTTCTTTTTTTTTTTTTTTGGTTGATGAATGACTGCGCAAATCAATAGTAACAAGGAGAATTGATTTTTGGCAGCTGCAAGGAGGATGGTTTTGTTATGGACAAGTAGAATCCAAAATCTGCTAGAGTTCTTTAATCTTTCTCCCAATTGCTTATATCGACAGTTCTCGCTTATTCAAATTCCTCCAACGTCTATCCAAGGGGTTGCTCCCCAGGGTGGCTAGGGTTTTTTTTTTTTTTTGGACCCGCTTTTCTCCGAACGACAAGGACAGCGTCTTGGTGAGAGGCATTTGCTTTCTTCGTCCAACAAAGCTACTTTCCATTGAATGTGGGTTTCCAATAATTTGAATTCTCTGGAAATATAAAATATTTTTAGGGTTTATTTTGTAACTTAAACTTTTAAAATTTATAGTTATAGAATTAGTCCAAATACATTTTCAACTTTTCCAAATCTAAAAAGGGAGATTCGCCATTACGGTAACTTCAGTTTTGTCCAAAGTTAACTGTTATACTCATTTTTTTCCCATCTATTTATTCAATATCTAAACAATTTATATAGATGTCAAATTGATACTTTTAATCATTTGACACCTTTTTTTTCCAATAAAAAAGTCACGCGAACCTCATGTACCTCCCTTCAAGGATTTGGAAAAAGGTTAAAATAGATAAATCATAACTTCCCCCCAAATCCTCTTTCATGTGATGTCTATTAATCAAAATCAATCTGGAAAAAAAAATTAAGTTCGACCATAATCCTTTTTGTTCAGAAACAAGTGTATTTAGGGTATATATGATATATCCGAAATTTCAATTTGATTTAGTTTAAAAAACAGACTGGTACCTATATATGGCAAGGTAACAAAGTTCTTCTTTCGAAGAACATAGTGAATTTTGGGAAAATTTCATAGTGGACGTCATTTTATTTGCAAGAACTTCACTATTTGTGCATTTTGATCTCAAGATTCAAGAAAAAGCTCATTAATCATCACTTAAAATAAGAAACTTTCGAAATATCTGAGTATGCGATTGGGAAAATAAATGGAAAAATGGTTGAAGGCCTTTGAAACTTTTTTTCCTGGACAAGGAGACTCCAAGCATGCCTTCTTCTTTTTGATGCGATGTTGTGGACCTTTTACTATGGAAGGAGGAAAAGGAAAAGAAGATGAAATAGGGTTTATTATTATTAGTAATATTAAGAGGCAATAGTTTAGATTTTTATTAAAGCAACAGTTTAGGATTTCTTCTTCTTATTATTTTAGTAGTTAATTTCCTATTTGTATTATTATTATCTTTAGGTAGTTTTTCTTTTTATTTAAAATAGGTCTTCTATTGTTGTAATGAGTCTTGCCTATTTAAAAGGCATTAAATCTAACAAAATACTAAATTGGAATTTTAGTAAAAAATACGATATTAGAATTCTCTCTTAAATTGAATTCTAAGGTTTCAACCTCCCTTTGATGAGCTGAATTATTCATCGCTCCTATGACTCAATCCTATGCATAACATGGTATTTGTAAATAGAGGTTGCAATTTCTTGCATAAATATTTGTAGGTTTGTAAAATTTTGTGGCTTTGATGATTTGAATGCTTGCAAGTTCACGTTCAAATATTCAAAATCTCCTTATGGCAAAACATTGTTCTTCTATTCCACTGTAAAATAACTTTAGGTAAGTTTATATTCTTCTATTGAGGGGACAATGGTCACACATAAAATTTTCCCTAAATTGGTTTTGAATAATAGACATCACATGCGGGAGGGTTTGAGGGGGGGTTGTAATTTGTCTATTTTGTCCTCTTTTCCAGATCATTCAAGGGAGGCATGCAGGGTTTACTTGACATTTTGATCCGAAAAAAAGATTTTAAATTATCAGAAGTATCAATTTGACTGTACGTAAATTGTTTGAGTACTAAATAAATTGAAGGAAAAAAACAATTGACTTGGGCAAAATTAAAGATACCATAATAATTAATCTACCAATCTAAAAATTACTCAAAATTTAAACTACTTTTAACTTTTTAGAAGTTTTGACCTCACTCCAAATACAACCATCTATTAAACATATTCTAGTTTGACTGTTTTGACCATACTACTTCTAATAAATTAACAATCAGAAGAATTAGGTGGGGAAGGAAAGGTGATGCAAGGAATGAATCATGATACTTACGAAGATTGTGCAAGAGAGAATCTTGAATGCTCCGAAATCCCAATAGTAACTACAGTGCCATCCTCTTCCCTATGGGTAGATAAAGCCGACATTCATGGCATACCCACCGTCTTTATTACCTGCACAAAAAGACAGGCTAACTAAAGGATCCTCCCACTGGTGATATTTTTATTTGCATTTCACCACAGCACTCTTCTTGAATATTAATTCCCTTCTTCTTTCTTTCTTCAGCTACCCTTCTTTTTCTTTCTGTTTTGTTTGGAGGAGGGGTTCAGCTCAATCTCTGTCATTGTGGGCTGAAGCAATGGCAGAGATTTTCAAGAAATGCCTGTTCTTCTTTCTTTCAAGCTTTCTTGTGATGAATCTTGTCATTTGCACATCATCCACTAAGAGAACTTACATCATCCAAATGGATAATTTGGCTAAGCCAGAAGTGTTTCTTCATCACTTCCACTGGTACGAATCCATTGTCAAATCTGTTATTACTTCAAATCTGAACCGGGAAGAGATGAATGCTGATGAAGATGAAGAGAGGATACTTTACAATTACCAGACTACTTTCCATGGTGTTGCAGCTCAGCTTACTGAAGAAGAAGTTGAGAGACTCCAAGAAAAGAACGGGGTGATGACTGTCTTTCCTGAGACTGTTTATCAACTGCACACAACAAGAAGTCCCTGGTTCTTGGGGCTGGAAAATGGGCATGGCACAAATGTCTGGTCTGATGGATCATCAGTTCACCATGATGTAATTGTTGGAGTTTTAGATACTGGGATATGGCCGGAGAGTCAAAGTTTCAATGACACAGGCTTGGGACCAACTCCAGCTCACTGGAAAGGCATATGTGAAACTGGCCGTGGCTTTGCTAGGCATCACTGTAATAGGAAAATAGTGGGTGCCCGAGTGTTCTACCGTGGATATGAGGCTGTTTCTGGAAGAATCAATGAAAGAGATGAGTATAAATCACCAAGGGATCACGATGGTCATGGAACTCACACTGCAGCAACAGTTGCAGGCTCCCCTGTTTCTGGTGCACATCTTTTGGGCTATGCTTTTGGAACTGCACGAGGGATGGCCCCTGGTGCAAGAGTTGCAGCTTACAAAGTATGCTGGACTGGAGGATGCTTCAGTTCAGATATCCTTTCAGCAGTTGATCAAGCAGTTTCTGATGGTGTAAATGTTTTGTCCATCTCTTTAGGAGGTGGGGTTTCATCCTATTACCGAGACACCCTGTCAATAGCAGCTTTTGGGGCCATGGAGAAGGGAGTTTTCATTTCATGCTCTGCAGGAAATGCTGGCCCTGATCCCATTACTCTCACTAATGTATCTCCCTGGATCACAACAGTTGGAGCTAGCACCATGGATAGGGACTTCCCATCTCTTGTCAAGCTTGGTACTGGTAAGATCGCAACTGGAACTTCACTCTATAGAGGCCGAAGGACACTGTCCATCAAAAGGCAGTACCCTTTAGTTTACCCGGGAGATAATTCAACCAGTCCTACACCGAGTTCACTATGTTTAGAAGGAACATTGGATAGGCATAGTGTAGCTGGAAAAATTGTGATATGTGAACGGGGCATTAGTCCTCGTGTCCAAAAGGGTCAGGTGGTGAAAGATGCAGGAGGGATTGGGATGATTCTGTGTAACACTGCTGCAAATGGAGAGGAATTGGTTGCTGATAGTCACCTTCTCCCTACTGTTGCAGTTGGTGAAACATCAGGCAGATTCATAAAGAATTATGCTTTAACAAATCCTAAGGCCACTGCAACACTAGGATTTCTTGGGACCAAGCTGGGGATCAAACCATCACCGGTAGTGGCAGCATTTTCCTCCCGGGGGCCTAATTTCATTTCACTGGATATTCTGAAACCAGATGTGGTTGCACCAGGAGTGAATATTCTTGCAGCTTGGACTGGCAATACAGGACCATCAAGCTTGCCGACGGATCGTCGGAGAAGTAAGTTCAACATTTTATCAGGAACTTCCATGTCATGTCCTCATGTGAGTGGCATTGCTGCATTGCTCAAATCTAAGCATCCAGATTGGAGCCCCGCTGCAATCAAGTCTGCACTAATGACAACTGCCTATGTTCATGATAATACCATGAACCCTTTAAGGGATGCCTCCACTGCGGCTCCTTCCACCCCTTATGATCATGGTGCAGGTCATATAAACCCAGTGAAAGCTCTTGATCCTGGATTGATTTATGACATAGAAGCACAAGATTACTTTGAGTTTCTCTGTGCTCAAGGTCTAACCCCTTCCCAAATGTCTGTTTTTGCCATCTTCTCCAAAAGGTCATGCAAGCACACAATCAAGAATCCAGGGGACTTGAATTACCCAGCTGTTTCAGCTGTCTTCCCAGAAGAAACAAACCACACAGTTGTTCTCCTCCATAGAACAGTCACCAATGTTGGCCCCCCAACTTCAAATTACCATGTTGTAGTGACACCATTCAAAGGTGCAGAAGTGACAGTTGAGCCAAGGAGACTGAATTTTACCTCAAGTCACCAGAAACTATCCTATACAATCAAATTCAAAACAAGGTCAAGACAAACAGCACCAGAGTTTGGACACTTAGTATGGAAAAGTGAGTCACATATGGTAAGAAGTCCTATGGTGATCACATGGCTGCCACCAGTATAATTCATGCTGCCAAGTACTCAACATTATGATGTTGTATAATAAGTTGAAAAAGGGTAACTTAAAGTTACTAAGGAACGGAACAATTTTGTGTGTTTCTTGGAAGAAGCATTTGCAATTCTAAAGTTGATTAGCTTAATTTCATGAAGACTTTTTTTCACCACAGTTGTTTTCTGTCAAGATTTAAGACTTTTCCAGTACCAAAGGTACATATATCGGTACCATCTAAGAAACGGTGCTGGAAACAGTACTGGGATATTAAAGGAAACCGTAATGGACTCCCTAAGTATATTCAGATTCAACTATGGAAAAATGTTAGTAGATACGAATCTTAGTTCGTTTCACTAAGGACATCATGAATTCCATATATGTTTCATGCCTTGCCAAAACTGTGAAGTGTGGAACACAAAAGAAAGCATTCTTATATATGCAAAAAAATAAAAAATAAAAAATAATGAAGCCAAGAGCGGGAAGTCTTGTAATCATTTATGGAATCTCGAACATGGTATTAGAGAGGGAAGTCTTTTCTTCATTATTGACAAAAACTATGACTCCTAACACATACAGAACAACTAATCCTTGCAATCAAATGATGAGATTCTTATTTTTCTCCTAATGTACCCTCCCTCC
>JAOXNR010000029.1:119015-161292 GCA_028571225.1 Parsonsia alboflavescens
ATTTCAGATTATGAGTGACCTTGGGTTTGGATAGATGGATGTTGAAATTCCAGCCATAATTCAAGTGAATCACATCAATTGTTTATTGCAAAAGTGCCATTGAATCTCCTCACCCACACCAATGGTATGATACCCTATATCTGTATCATCAGATTGGCAACGAACCTTAAGATGAACAGAATTTGTTGGGAGTTTGTTGTTCACATGAGCATGATATGGTGATTCAAGAAAACAATCTCCAATAGGTTTGGTGTTGTGATATAAGAAAGGTGATATGACAATTGTAGTGAGAAGACTTTTCTTGAGGAGAAGATGAAAATCCATTTTTTTAATTTTGTTTTATCTACTTGATGTTATTTTTGGAGTTGTTAACCCCAGCTATTTATAAAGATAAGGAATGATAACAATAGGAAACAAATAATGGTAAATCATTACTGTTAACAAGACGAAGATGATTTATTTATGATATTACGTAGATTCGAGGAAGGCTTAATTGATGAAATATATTGTAACTAATTATTTTATAGTTACATCCATTTGCGGGCAAGTGAATATATATGTCTGGATAATTAATACGTAGGAACAAAAGATTGACCAATATTAATATGATATATGTAACTATTCAATGCCACAAAACTGAATGTTGACCAATTATGTTGCATTATATACTACTCTATGAGTCGTTTGTTGTCATTCGTCAATATTAAGGATTTTTTTTTTTGCCCAAGATAGTCCTATCAGAGAAGAACATTAAGAATGAAAGAGAAAAAAATGTTCTATAAAGAGAGAGACGGTATGGTAGCATTGAAAAAAATGAGTAAAATAACTATTAAACTACTAACAATGACTTATAACACAGGTGAAAAAAATATAGTCAAATGACTTATAAAGGATGGAGAAAGTATTCGTTGAAGATTCATTAATGTGGCCAACAAACTCTAATTATGGCATGCATGTTAGCAATTAATTGTAATCCTTTAATTTGTAGTTCATTTTCAATCTAGAGATGATGTTTCATACTTGTCATTAATCTAAATGAGGAGATCCATTTGCATGTTTGAATTAAAAAAAAAAAGAAAAAGGGACTACCTTCATTCATTTTTATCTGTCACTTTTGTTAAAGTATTTTGTTTTCAATTATTAGTCATTCTCAATTTTTAAAACAATATGTATTAATATTTTTCATAATATACCTTTTTAAATTCCAACAACTCATTAATTAAGTTTTTATCCAGTGAAGTGTGGAGAGAGGTCGAGTCAGAAAAGTATAACTTTGACTAATTTATTACTAGGGTATTTTAGTTGAACTAATATAAAATTAAATTCATCAGTTGATATTCTTAATTTATGTGTAAAACCTTAAATGACGAATAAAAATTAAAGGAAGGAGTAATTCTAATGGGGAAAAGATGTTGAAAATTTTATCTTTTCTAAAAAAATAAAATAAAATAAAAACATGATATGGTAACCTATGATCAAATAAGAGGTTAATATTTTCTTATATCTAAATCCTTCTTCTCGTAAGTAAATTTTCTACAAAACACAAAATTAAGAACAAAGTTATCAAACATAAATTTGCTAG
This sequence comes from Parsonsia alboflavescens, assembly GCA_028571225.1. NCBI lineage: Eukaryota > Viridiplantae > Streptophyta > Magnoliopsida > Gentianales > Apocynaceae > Parsonsia > Parsonsia alboflavescens. The sequence goes on from JAOXNR010000029.1 coordinate 120,598, forward strand.
GGACTAAACAAGCCATTATTTATTACGAAACAAGTTTTAAACATTGATTTCCAATTGTAAACTTAATTTGTAACCAATCTCAGCCTTTCCCATCCAAAAGGACTAACGTTGTCAATCACAAATTTTTGAGGGACTAAAAACGTCAATTTTCCTTTATTCTCATATATAATAATTCATATATAACAAAAAGAAAAAAAAATCAACTACTTATAATATACCATTAATATCGGTCAATCTTTCATTAGGGAAAGTAGTTAAAGTTGTTTGATTTTCTAATCATATGGATAAATATCAGGACATTTATATTTGCTGGTTTTTCAATATTCGTTATCAACAAATATTTTCCAAATATGGTAAAATATCATGTGTCATTAAAAATTAATCATCTTCTTGTAAACGTTAATAATTTATTAATATTTTGTTTCCTATTATTATAATTCATAACCTCTATAAATAGTTGGTGTTAACAACAGTAACAAAACAATAACAAGAAGTATCAATTACAAAACATGGATTTTCATCTTTTAAAGAAAAGTTTTCTCTCTATAGTTCTTATATTACTTTTCATATGTCACAACACCAAACCTATTGAAGGAGGTTGTCTTGCTGGAGATCCATATTATGTTCATGTCCAAAACACACTCCCAGTCAATTCTGATCCTCTTACAGTTCGTTGCCAATCTAGAGATAACGATATTGGGTATCATACCCTTCATGTCAATGAGGAGATTCAATGGCACTTTTGCGAGAATTTATTTACTACTACTTTATACTTTTGTCATTTCTGGTGGATGCAGAGGCAGGCAGTTTTCGATGTCTTTAATCAAACTTATAAATTTAAATGTCAAAATAATATTCCTGGACAGGGACTTAATACTTGCACTTGGAATGCTAGAGAAGATGGGTTCTATTTTGCTTACCGTACTGAATTTGTAAAGCATAATCAATGGCAATGATATGTGTAAAGATTAATGAATCTATATCTTTTAATCATGCTTTCAGTTATCCATTTAAATTTTCCATCCATCAGTTTATATCTTTTATTTTTATTTCTTTATTTATTTATTATGTGAAGAAGATTTCAATTTTTATAAATTAGGGTGGGATTGATTTTATATATATATATAGGCTAATGCTGTAGAGTGCACCAAGTGCACAATTAAGTCTCTAACTGTCAAAGTTAATAGTCAATATATGATTTTATTTTTTAAAAAATAAAATCTTCAAAAAAAAATTATTTTTTGTAAATATATTTTATATATTATATTCTAAAAAAATAAACTAAACTCTAGAGGTATTGGATTAAATTTATTTATTTTTAAATTAAAAAAAAAAGTTAACTGTTAACTTTGACTATTAAAAACTTAACTTAACAGTACACTTTGTATGGAGTGTACTAATACACTCTATTGAATTTTCGTGTGTGTGCATATATATATATATATATATATATATATATGAAAATAGAATGTAGTTTTATTAGAAAATTTATTAATGACCAATTTAATGATTAAATCCTATCCTTAAAATATTAAAATTGTATACTGTATATATCATCTAAAGATGAAGTTTTTGAAAGTTCAAGTCACAAAATCATATCTTTCCCTTTTTACTTTGATTTTATATATATTCTACTCCAAAACATCAAAAACTTTTAAAATTTGTAGGAAATATATATATTTTTTTATCTATTTCAAAAATCCAAACCAGACTACCAAAAAAGGATTATATTGTAGAGGTTAAAAATGCATATTCTGATGGTTTTAAACCCCCATAATATAAATTTGTGGCGGACTTGAAAAGCCCCACAATTCGATCTCCCATAAATTAATAATGGAGGTTTTTGAAAAACCATCATAATATATTATGACGATTTTACTTGAATAAAATGGAGGTTTGGAAGCTCCACAATTTTATTTTCTCCCCTCCAAAAAACATATTATGAAAGTTTAAAACTCCAGCAGTATTTTGATTTTTCTAATTTAATAATTACCGAAATTTTTTACCTCCACAACATTTAAAAATTTGTTCTTTCTTTTTTTTTTTAGAGGGTCCTTAACCCCCCATAATACTTTTATTTTAATTTACCCTCTTTACATACTGACGGTTCAAAACCTACTTAATCATTTATTCATTTCAAAAAAAACATATAATGAATTAATATTCCATAATATGAATACCTATTTAAATCGTAATGATAGTCATATATAATATTTTGTAATGCAATAGCAATTAATAAAAAGTGTAAAAATTCATTGATAAAGTTAACTAACCATAAAGGTAGATAATAAGTTATGCATTCGATTACACGAAAAAGATACAAAACAAAAAACAAAAAAAAAGTCATAAACAACATTATGTAATACCAAAGTATCAACTAATTAAAGAACTAAAAAGTTTCTAAGGCTACGCAAAGAAAAGGGTAAGAAAGGATATAAAAAGAACTAAAATATTTATGCGAATCCAAATCCCATAATTAAAATAAAATTAAATAAAAAAGGTAATGTGTAAGGCCAGAAATTTATTCAAGTGCATAACATAAGAATGAGCTATGTTCGAAGGCAGGAAATGTCAAGAAAAGAATGCAAATAGGTCATTTTCCTGACAAGTTAACCAAGCAGAGGCACTACCCTATATTTTGGGATTCACTTATTTCTTTTTCTGTAATATACTTCAACATGCTAAAACAAGAAAAACAAAAAAGCTCAAAACAAAAAACTCCATGATTAAGCACATACACTGTTCAAGATTCCCAGGATCAGCTTTTGCATTGTTTTTATGGTACTTATTATCTTCAGAATAACTCAAATCATCATTAACAATGAGTTAGAAAAATTTATCGAACTGGTCATAAGCCTAGACCATTGCAAACCCTCTCAAGTAATTCAAATAATCGCAGAACTAAGGTAAGGAAAACATAGAAATTTGCAGGGGATTTCACTTACTGGCTCCCTCTATCGTTGCCATTCACTCTAAACTGAATAAGTGCACAGAATGACGAGATAATTTAGTCCATTCCAGTTTATCCATAAGTTCTGATAATACAGCAACAACTTGAACAGAAACAAAAAGGTTGATTATGAAATTCAAGCCTTCTTTTGAAAGCAGAATTTTGTCTCCAGTACATCTACACTTATTTATGACAATCCTGAATTATATCAGTGCTAACCCCAAAATTTCTGGAAATTCCTGAAGGAAAAGGACATGAATTTCTGCCACTATCACACATTTAACTAAATGGAACACTAGGACTTGACTTACATTTTGAAAATCAAGGCCCAGAAAAAGGTATACAACTGCATCTTTGTAGAGAATGGGAAATATGAACTTAGTAAAAAATCAACAAGAACGGAGAACGTCCTTAATATCCAACCTCCGGGAAAAACGAGAGTTAAAAGTGTGGCAATGAGCCATCAAAGATGGTGGCCTCAGCCATGCACATTCAAAAAAGACAAAAAGGATCTGCTTTTGCATAGTGAAGCTACCTGGTTTTACAGATAGTGGGAATTGGATTTGCCTGAACACATTTCATTTTATTTATTTCACTCCTTTTTCTGAAAATAATTAATTTCTATGACGTTAGTGATTTTGACCTTTAATTTGTCTAATTACTTATATTTTTTACATTAAAATATAAAAGTAATTGATATTTAAAGACTAATGAGTTTTAATTAGAGCTATTTCAGTTGTCTATGGACATTAAAAATATATATATTTGAACTTTGAAATTATTATTATTAATATCATTATTATTGAGCGATATCAAATTGTTAAAGCCACTTTTTAAGATTTCAATAAGAGGAAAATGTAGGAAAAAAATTACCAAATTGTTAATTTATGCATAAAATAAAAATAAAAAAATAATTTATTTTGCAATTAAACCAAGAAAAAACTTTCGTACGGACCTGGTGTATGAATACCTTGTGATCTATATTAAACTAAAAGATATTATTTACTTTTTTTTAACTATAAAGTACAACTATACAAATACTTTATTGGGGAAATATGCGCTGTGGTTCAGCATGAACCACAAGGTCTAATGGACCCGCTCCATAATAGAATTTTTTAAGTGTAGTTTTCCTAATTATAAATCATACATTTCTTTTAATTTAAATATGTAAATTTTGTATTAGTTTAAATTCTTTGAAATTATTATAAAATCTATTTTTCATTTAATTTAAATATGTAAGTTCTATATTACTTTAAATTCTTTGAAATTATTAAAAAATTCTATTTTTTGTTTAAATTAAATGTATAAATTTTATATTAATTTAAATTTTTTAAAATTATATTTTTAAGCATTTAATGGCTCCAATATCCCGAATTACGTTAAATAAATTCAATTCTTTGTCATTGAAATTGCCTTGTCCATCAAAGATCTAGCATTTTGTGGGATGATTGTGTCCACTTTGTGGGATTCTCTATGCACTACTCCTTCCCTTTGTAAAATTCAATAAATTTTGTGATTTCAACGCCAAACATTGAACCAAATCAATATTCATTAATCACTGCATAAATGCAACGAAAAAAAAAATCGAAATTGATAACTCATCGCCTAATAATAAATAAAAACAATAATAAATAACCTAATCTACTTAATCACAAATACAATGAGAAAATAAATAAATAAAAGAAAAAGAATCAATACCGTGAATTAGAATTTTGTAAAAAAATACTTCATATTCTTGAATTGAAAGAGAAGAGGCTAATATGACCTCTCTCTATCTCTCTCTTATGGAATAGGAAATGAGGAAATGGGTTTGTTTTAATTCATTTTCTATTGCAATTATAAGATTTAGTGAAATTAGTTTTAGCTTAATTTTCTCCTTGAATTTCTCTTTTTCTCTCTTTTAGAGGGAGAGTGTGTGTTGCATGCATGCATAAGAAGGGGGCAAAAAAGAAAAGGTTATTTAAAACAAATTCCAGATTTTTTTTTTTTTAAAAAAAATCCTTTGCCCCAAAGGTCGGCCCATCCCAAATCCCCCTTGAAACCCTTGTTAGCCCTTGGTAATTAAGGGATGGACAGAAAAACCGTTAATGCAATTGGAGCCATATTTTTTCAATCTAACAAATCTGGAGAAGGGTTGGGCAGGCTCAAGGACTCAACCTATATTAACAGCTTTACTCAAAAGTGCATGTTGTTATGTTTATCATTATTTTTGCAGTCATATTTATATATGACTAAATAATAACCAAAAGATTTACATGTAAACAATTTTCTCACTTTACTAGTAAATTAAAAATATAACCTTTCATTTAGTTATATTTTACCCTTATTCTATACTATGCTTCAAAATATAAGTTATTTTCAAGATGACTATTGTACCTCGATTATTATAGATTAAGTTTTCCATTCTATATTTATTCTCTAAAAATATATATTTCGCTACCTTGTCTTGATTCTCCAGAAATGTGCAAAAACAAAATATTAACATTATCAATTTAAAATAATTTTATCTAGCTAAGGTAAGACATTCAATCTCAAACAACTGGAATTGTAGAATAATTTAAAATATAAAAATTCATTCCATAAACATAAGTAACCACACATATGATTATTTGTTCTCCTAATTTTCTATTATTTTTCCCATGACAATCTACTGGCTTCCATTCATGACGCTTAGAGAAGCTACTATTGGTAGCAAAATAGAATCCATCATCTCTAGCTTCCCAGTAACATGTCAAAGGACCTTGCCCCGGAATATTATTGAGGATATCAAATGCCAAAGATGGATTGTAGACATCAAAAACTGCATGCTTATTATCTACCCAAAAGTGACAAAAGAATAAAGTATTAAACCCATTGCCGGAAATATGCCATTGAATCTCTCCATTGGCATGGAGGTTATGATATCCTATATCATCATCATTGGATTGACGACGATCTACTAAAGGATTGAAGCTATCTTTTTTGCTACTTGATGTTATTCTTGGAGTTGCTTAAACCACTTTTTATAAAGATTTTCAAGGAACTCCTACATGGCCAGCATCTTTGTTCTAATTCAAACTTTTTTTAAGAGAAAAATATATATGGTTTAGGTCCACGTGGACTTTGTGGCCCTTAGATAAGACTTTCTCACTTTTAATAGTTGATTGTTGTTAGATAAAGTACTTTATTAATGCATAAGTTCAACTTTTATCTAAACAATTTTACTTAAAGCTAAATGCATAAAGAATGACTTAGATATGGTACCTTGATTAATACTTAAATGACTAATTTTAAATTATTGCACAAAAACAATAACGATTAAATACTTATATTATGAGATGAAGGATTTACTTCGTAGCTAGGGGTGTAAATGAGACGAGACTATTCACGAACTGTTTGGGCTCGGCTCGGTAAAAGCTCGAATTCAACTTGTCTTAAACTAGCTGGGGCTTAGCTCTCTTATTAAAGGAGCCCAGCCGAACCCAGATGTATTCCTTTATTTAGGTTCGCGAGCCTAAAAAAGCTTTTAATATATGTAATAATATTTTATTTATTTATATATTATATAATATAATATATTTATTATATAATTTTTTATTTAAATATATATTATATTTTTTTATAAAATAAATATACAAAGATTTTTTATATTATGTCAATAACATTAATATAATATTCCTAAATTTTAGGACAACTCTAAATTTTAAAAATAACCCAATTGCCCATTCATTTTTTTTGTTTGAAGAGTCTTCCTACAACGTTTCTCTTGACAATTAAATCAAATTGTTTAAAACATAAACATTGAAAGACAAACTTTAACATCAGCATAGGCATCTGATATAAAACCAAAGCCCTTGCTGATTTATTCCAAGAAATGTAAGGCCAAGGTACATCACAAAGAAGAAGGTCTGGTATTAGACCAATTATTAGGTTTACTTGGTCGTGATATTTGTTCTAGTTTTTCAATAGAGAATAAGGGAAGTGGACTCAACTGAGGACTTATTTGTAGAGTAGTTTAATTGAATTTATCTTGTTCTGGGAGCATTGTCCCTCTTGAATTGGACAATTTTAGTAATTTTCAGTAATAAAAACAATTTTTTTCCCTCCTAAATCTCTCTGTTTTTATCAATTTGGTATCAGAGCAAATTCAATCAGGATGATGAACACACGAAACTCATCTTCCAATCCACAACCATATAACCAAACCAATTTTTCTCAAACACCAAGTCTAATTACTTGAACGGATTGATTGGATGGAATTATAAGAAAATCAAATTGGATCTGTTGATTTCATCTATATTTTCTAATCGGTTATCTGAACCAAATTGAAGATGTTATTTAATACTTTTAAAAAATATAACATAATATTATATACAATATATATAATATTATAAAATATACCTATTAAATATATTCTTTTAAATAAAACAATCTGCCAAGTTGCCGATCAAAGTCCTAGCTATATCATTTTCAGTCTATTTTAATTCTTTTATCAAAATTAAATGTCTAGTGTATCATCTCGCTTGAAAATTTATTTTTCAGACAAGAAAGACTTTGTCAGGCACCCATAAAAAAATCAGGAACCAAACTTTAAAAAAAAAAAATTAAGGATTTTAAATGGTATAATAAAAGTGTTGGGATTTAGTTGGTTTAAATAAAAAAAAAATTTTAAAAAGGAGGATTTACATACTGAAAGTATAAAAAGAATAGAAACGAAAATGGAGATTTACTCGGATTTTAATTAAAAAAAAGTTTTATTTAGTTTATTAATACATTATAACGTGAATTTTTTTTAATAAAATTTTTACTAATCTAGAAAATAAGACGTTTAATTATAAATAATTTAAAATGAAACAATAAACATGACATATTTATTTCGGGATGGGGGAAATAAAAATATAGAGATAGATAGATATCAATATAATTTATATTTGAACGTGGATCCGACATGTGTGCAGATGATGTGAGGTGGTAGGAACTTGCGGTACTTCAGATTTGGGGTTTCTTTCATTTGTTCTCCCAGCCTGGGACCCACACACCAATCACTGTCCTAGCAGACCCAACCTGGGACCCGCGTAGCAATGCACCTGCCAATTGCCAGCCACAAGCAAAACTTCTTGGTTCTTTGTCCCACATCGAAAATCTTGGTATTGAGAAGCCTGGTTTCCTTCTATATTTAAAAGAGGCAGCATAATCCAATATTGCACTATCCACAATCTATAAAACATGACTGGCAGGTTCAACATTTATTGAACGGACTCGATTCATACAGATATCTTATATTTAGAATGATTTTCATCAAAATTATTTTTCAGATATCAATTAGATCATAAAAAGTATTGGTTGGATTAGTTGGTTTGATCTGATTTAAAAATTAATTTTAACAAACAAGTCAAGCTTAAACGAATTTGCTCATGAGTCGAGCTCAAGGTCGAGTCTTTCTTATTCTTCACTAGTCAAGCTCGTGTCTAGATATTCAGGCTTTTGAGAGTTCGAGCTTGAATCAAAACCTAACAAAATATAAATGAGTCAAGCTCGAACCTAGTAGATTCGGACTTGGTTCGACTCATTTACATCCCTATTTGTAGCTAAACCTCAATGTTTGTGGGATAGTAGTCAAAGTTCCTATTAATTCCAAATAATGACCACATAATGGTCCTCAATGTTTGTGGTCCACAAAATATGTATATATTAGTTAATAAGTGGACCACATTTCATCATTTAGTATTAATTCAATCTATTACAAAATCAACATTATTTTGTATCAATTCAAGTCGTTACAAATTTATCAATTTGCAGTGATTTTAATTTTGGTAAAAAATGACAAATCCTGTAGACCAAGCACTATAAGACCCTAGCAATTGTATTGTTCTTTTTTTTCAATGCAAATCTTTATCAAAGTTCCAAGAAAGGAAAAACATGGGTTTTCATCTTGTGAAGAAGAGTCTTCTAATTACCATTATTACAAATCTTTTTATAGTTCACAACACCATGGATGTTGCTTCTAGTTGTTATTTTGGTGAAAAGAAATTTCATGTTCATGAAGCAAACAATCTCCCTAACAATTCTAATACTCTAGTAGTTCATTGTCATTCTAAAAACGATGACATAGGGAACCATACCCTTCATTTGAATGAAGAGTTTGGATGGCATTTTTAAGACAATGGATGGACTACTTTATTCTTTTGTCACTTTTGGTGGGGTGAGAAACAATTGTCTGCTGACTTTTCAATAGAGCTCTGAGAGAGGATTGCCATAATACTTTTCCAGTTTAAGGTAAGCACTATTGCTCATGGACAGCAGTGGATGAAGGAGCCGAGATGGCTATCGTTAATCTTTATTCGTTATATAAAGAATGAAAATAATTAATTGGCTAGATGAATGGTGAAGTAATATTTTTGAAATTTTCTTGTTTTATATTAATTTAGTTGTATCAAGGTTAAAAATTTAACCTTCTATTGGACCAATTTTAGTAGAATCTTAATTAACGTGGTTATTTATATTATTTTATGATTGTCGTTCTTATTGTCGTCGTTAGTAAAATATTAAAAATTAAGGAAAATTCATATATAGATACAAAAACAGAAATAAAGAAAAAGGGAAATTCTAACATGGACTAAATATTCATTCATATATGGGTCATAAACTTCTTGATTCATATATATATATATATATATATATATATATATATATATAGAGAGAGAGAGAGAGAAACGTCACTCCCTTCAAATCAAAAAGTCAATTTTGGTTGAGAAGAGTAAGTTTTGATTAAAAAAAGTCAATGCAAGCCAAAAGGAGACTCTTCCAATAGGTAGGGAGTGACATAATTTTATTTGAATCAAGACATTTGTAGTTAAGGATTGATCATTCTATTTAGGTGATATCACCTAGGCTCTTTCAGGAATTTGCCCAAAGAGTCTGTGATTCCTAAACGTATATCTAATTTTGGTTTAAGGGTTTGTGGCCGATTCAAATCAATTTTTGACTTTGGAAAATTTGCTCTAACCTAATTGATTGGGAGGTTTGCAAGATTGGACTTTTGGAAAAAATTTAGTCTTTCTTTAGTATAGTGTTCAACATGCTATTTTATTTTCATGAATTTCATGTGCTATAAATATAATGAGTCTCATAAACAAATAATTGTAGATAAATTTGTTCTTTATATTTAACATTTACCTCCACATATATATAAAACAAAATATTCAATGAATAATGCTAGGTACTTTTTCCCATTCACCAAATTTACGAAATCCAAAACCGATTGCAAGATAGAATCCATCGTCTCTGGCTTCCCAATAACACGTATCCCTTCAATGTCCTGAAATATCGTCGTTGCATAGATTTCTGATGCTTTGATTAAATACATCAAAAACCGCTTCTCTCTCATAAACCCCAAAAAAAAGTGACAGAAGAATAAACCACCCAATGGATTGTTGCAAAAGTTCCAGTGAATTTCCTCATACATTTTAAGGTTATGCCACCCTATGTTGTCATCTTTGGACTGGCAATGAACTCTTATAGGATAATCAGTATCATTCATGGCAGCATTGACCACATGAACATAATATCTTTGTGGCAAAAAATAATCCGTTGCAGAAACATATTCAACCCTAAGAAGCGATATGACAATGGTCGTGAACAGACTCTTTTTCAGAAGATTGAAATCCATTTTTGCTACTTGGTGTTGTTTTTGGAGTTGTTAAAACCCACTATTTATAAAGATAAATTAAAGGAAGAAAAATGGTACGTTGACATTGAAGAAGGGTAAAAAGGGAAAAAATTCACTCTGTAATTAATTAACTTAACAAGACGATGACTCATATGCAATAACAAAAATAATTTTTTTAATTAATTTTTAAACAAAAAATGGGTGAAATATATAACTTACTAAGTAGATAACCCATGCATTCCACGGGTATATTTCTTAGAATTAATAAGAAGAGTTTTTTTTTTTTTTTGGTTAAAATATATCAAATTTTGAATTTCGAATCACTATGAATTAAGTTCTTTGAATGATTATTAAATTATAAATATTATTATTGTTCATTGTATCCCAAAAAAGATTAATTCCAAAATTTTTTTTTTTTCATTAAGATATGTAAAATTTTGAATTTTGAATCAATATGAATTAAATTCTTTGAATGATTATTAAATTTTATGAATATTATTATTCTTCTTTGTATAAAATTTTAAATTTATAAATTTTATAAATATTTATATTTTATAAATATTATTATTGAATTTTGAATCATTATTAAATTATAAATATTATTATTGTTCATTGTATTTTAGAAAAAGTGATTACTTTCATTCACTTGACTACGGAGAGATTATTAATCTTTTATTTGAAGATACGAAGTTGAACAGAATAATATGAATAATAGATTGATTGAAGTAGCTTAGTAAAGACTTTTAATTTGAAGTAAAGGTTGGAGTTGTTACATCAAATGAAGAATTGAATTTAACGTGCTGTAGTTTAGTAATTTATAAATTGCTTCTTTTTTTTTTTTCGTTCATTTTTGAATTGATTTTCACGTATAAAATCAAAAATAAAATAAAGTAAAATTAGTCAATTTCACCCCTAAAGTCTAACCCTAAAATCAATTTCATCATTAAATTTTTTTTCATGTTTTTATTATCCCAAAAAATTTTACAAACTGTCATTATGTGTCTGCATCCATCTTTGTCATTAAGTGCCTGTTAATCAGGGATAAAATAGACTTTTAACATGTGATTAGCCAATTTCACAACTAAAGTTTGACACTAAAATCAATTTCATCCTTAAAGTTTTTTTTCCTACCTTTACATTCCCAAAACATTTTAGTTAGGTATTAGGATATTGGAGATATTTTCAACACTAAGAGAGCATTTGATGAAATGCTCAAATGATTAAAAGTCAAAATGTGATTTTGGTTTTGGGAATTAATGGTCCTTTTCCCTTTGAATAACAGCACGTTATGCCAAAAATCGCAAAGTAATAGTTTGAATGGATGGAAATCCCATAATGTCAGATTATAAAATGTTTTGGTACAATAAAGATAGAAAAAAAACATTAAGGACGAAATTGATTTTAAGGTCAAACTTTAGGGATGAAATTGGTTAATTTCCCAATCAGTTAAAAACTTTTAAATGTAATATGAGGACTCTTTTGAATTGAAGAGCGTGATAGTTCATGCATATTCTTTCGAATATAGAAAATTATGTATTTCATATATTTATATTTTATTTCTAAATGAATATGTGAAATATTTATATTTCAAAATAGAGAAATATAAAATTTAATGTATTTATTAACAAAGATTCATATTGTTCATTGATGGAATGAATGCATGTTTTATTGAAGGAATTGAAAATGTATGTGAAATTTAATTCGGTGCGTTTTGTTTTCAAAAAGATGTGTGTTTTGGTGGTACAAACTAATGTTCAAAACAAACATTTCGGGTTTTATATGGAGAGTTTTCAGTTTTACCCAAATTGAGAACTATTATTTCCTATTTATTCAAATTCTGACAACATTTTACATGTTACTTACATCTAAAACTAACTTTTCATTCTATACCTATTTTGACTTTTCATTTTTTTTTTTAAAAAAAAAACTTTACATTTGTACTCCTTTAACATGTATTTATTATCTTACTCCTCTGCATTCAACACACACAACTACCGTACCCGACAACCTGTAAAAATGAATTGAAAAAACTACAACTAACATCATTCATTTGATCATAAGTTTCAAACCATAGCTAAGAAAATTGCTCAAAAAACCATTAACTTGTTAGATAAAAAGGAAAAAACCAGCCTTTTATTGTGTTTGGTCATTAAGTTGGTGATTTTTGTTTTCAAGAATCCAAAAGACAAAAGTAGGAGGTGTTCGGAGATATATTGTTTGGTTTGTTTCCTTTTTTTTTCTCTTTTCTTTGGTGTTTGGAAGCCTGGGTTTGTTAGTTCTTTGTTTTTGTTTTTTTTGGCAGATATTTGGATAGTAGCAGGAGGAAGGAAGGAATGTGAGATTGCAAAGATTTCAGTCCACATGAGGGAATTTCGTGCCTTGAGATATTGATTTCAAGACTTGAGATTTGGTTTCGATTTCAGATAGGGGGTTTCGATCTCCTAAGAGCGGGGGGGTGGGGGGGTTTTGGTCTCCTGAGACGGGGCTTTCAATCTCCTAAGAAAGGGGTTTCGGTCTTCTGAGAAATGGGTTTTGGTCTTGAGTAGGGGGGTTTCGATCTCTAAAAGGGGTTTCGGTCTTCAAAAGGGGTATTTCAAGACTTGATAGGGGGGTTTCAGCCTTTACGAGGGTGATTTCGTGCCTTGGGAGCTGGATTTTAGACCTTGAGAGGGGCTTTCAGTTCCTGAGAGGGGAATTTTGGTCCTTCCCCTTCATTTAATTAATTTTTTCATTATTCAGTGGTCATTTTTTGAATATGCTTCTTTGTGTTGTTTGCATAAATGGATTACATTAGGATTGCTGTTCACAGGGGTTCTCTAAGTAGAAGGCTGCGACCGCTAGTTGTACCATTCGAAGTGAACTATGAAGATTTTAGGAGAACTATGACAAACTACATGAAGATTGACTTATACCAATTTGACATACAAATTTCAATTGCTATTAAAATTTTGTGATAGAAGTATTAAATTAATGGACATTGAAGATATATATGGCATCATGTATTTGAAGGGGAAGCCGATCCTATAGTTGTAGTCGTGAATAAAATTCAAAGAACTTATGAGGGGTGGCATCAGTGGTGACACTTTCGGTAATTGTCCTTCCGATCCAAATGAACATGCAAGGGACGAATTTATTGATGCAAATGATGAAGTGAGGACATTTGGATATATTCGCACAAATGATGATTATGAATACAATGAAGAATATATTCGTAGCTTTGCGGATGATGAAGATGACGATGACGATGCAATTTATATCGGACCCTTCTACTCAGCTTACAAACATGGTCTGGAAAGATGACGAAGAGGTGCATTTTTTAGAAGACGATACTATTCCACCTGTTGGTTCGATAGGATAGGATGCAGTCTTTAACAATAAGGATGAATTGGCAGTAGCAGTAGGTCAATATTCACTCGATAACCGATTTTTATATCACGTGGTACATTCGAATAAGGGAAGATTTAAGGCATGTAAGAACCAAAAGACTTTACTTTCATGATACGTACACATTGTAAAGCTAGATGCAGATTTGGGTTATTCATAGGTTTGTCCCGACTCACACTTATATGCAAACTGTACAGTAAAGCCAAAACAGGAATGTAAGTACAGCAATGATTGGTCATATGTACACTGGTAAAATCGTTGGTGCAAATCACACCCCAAGAATGTGATTCAAGACATGCGGGATAATTATAGTGTAAAGCTCAGATACACCAAGGCTTGGCGATCTTTATTAGCATGCAAAATACATAGCCTATGGAACTCCAGAAAACTCATACAAATAGCAACCATCATACCTCCATATGTTGAAGCGTGTAATGCCAGGGATGGTGACCAGTATACATATGCGAGATGAGCAATTTCTAAGGTCATTTTGTGCACTTGGTCTTTTGATTAAGGGTTTTAAGTACATAAAACTCGTAATTATCATAGATGGAACACACTTGAAAGGTGTGTGTGAAGACAAAATTTATGCAGTTGTCTGTGCGGATGGAAACGGGCAAACTTTTCCCCTTGCTTTTGGGTTTGGAGAGGAGGAGGGCAATGATTCATGGGAGTGGTTCTTGAGAAGATTCCAGACTACATATGGATTGCGGGATGATTTGGTTATTTTATTTGATCAACACAAAGGCATACTGCAACAGTGGGGACAATATATCCCGAGGTTCCACATGTTTTTTGCTATCAACATTTGAAGGAAAACGTAAAGACAGAGTGCAAAAATCCTTGGGCTGCAATCCTTTTTAAAAATGGCTCATATGCCTATGACAAGCGGACATGTGACTTCTACTTTGGAGACACTCAACATATGCACCCCGGAGTTCATCATTGGTAGGATGTTGATGTAGGGCACCCGAGTTGGTCACTTGCATACTATCCAAACAGTCGCTACAACCAGATGACGGGCAATATCGTGGAGTCCTTCAACCAAGCGATCAAGAAAGCTTAGAAGTTGCTTGTTACATCTGCACATGAGTTTTTTAGGAGTTTGTGTCAAACTTGGTTTAACAAACGTAGAGAAGCAGCAGCTACAATGTCAGATATTATCACCAAGCGTGCTGTGGAAAGAATTGAGAAAGAAGCTGTGAAGGTCGACGTGGAAAGGCTGTGGACTACATCCATTAGAGATAGAGAGGAATATGTCATAGGAAACCCACCAAAGGAAGCAAATGTTGTGGTGGATATCATCCAAAAGACCTGTGGATGTCGGAGATGGGAAGTGGAAGATATACCTTGCAAACATGTCATTGCTGTTGCCAAGTAAAATTTTTTGTCCATTTCATGACACATGGGGTTAATTTCGAGACACACTGGTCAATTTCTAGACACACTAATCAATTTCATGGCTCACTGATGACATTTCATGACTCAAAGATATTAAAAAAAAAAAAAAAATTCTCCATTTCGTGACCTATACAGTGTATTGCGAGACTTAATTGTCAATTTCGATACATACTGGTCAATTTCAAGACATAGGTGGTCAATCAAGAAATTGACTATTTTTTTATTTTTTCAAGACACGGGTGGTCAAAGGAAACGAACAATAATGTCAAAGGAAAGTGTGCAAAATATGCAAGAGAAAAGGACATAATCGTCTCACTTGTCAAAAAGCTCACGACACGAAAGCCCCACATCCCGAACACAACGATTCATCATTGACTGACTTAAATCATGAAGCGTCCATATTAATCCAATATCCACACAACAATCTCCAGTTTCTAGAGAGGGGCACTTAGTTGGAAACGACGGGTCAGATTTTGGTAATGTTGATATGAATGTCTTTGACGAGGTTGTGGATTTTTATGAAGGCAATTTCAGTGTTGACGCAGTTCATGGCATATAAATGTTATTTTAACAAATAGTGAATTTGTCATTTAATTTAAATTGCATGTTTCTTATTAAATCAAGGCCACGATTGTCTAACTTGTCCGACAGTGAATACAGAAGCCACATCCGACACCATTTGCAACAATATTCAATAGAATAACAATTATGATTCCAACAAAAGTGTTTCAAATTTTGAAGAGAACTAATAATAACATCATACATCTCTACTTCATATCTTAATCCAGAAGGAATACTGCATCAACCCACCTAGATTCAAAACCATCCCACAAAAGTGGTCCATGGCTACAATGACAAGCAAAATAGGCAGCTTTATAGGCCTTCCTTGCTTTGTTCCATTAAGTACATGCTAACTGAATGTTTTGTGCATCAACAGTCCAGAGCTTTGAAACTATCAACTCCAACAATTCAATGGGAAGATTGGCTCAATCTCTTTCAACTCTATGCTTGACCATATTTCTTCTGCTTCTTCTGCAATCATGAAATTGGGAAAATAAATTATAACTAACATAATAGGAAAAAAATGTGCAAACCCATTTCGATACTTGGATAGGTGATTTCGAGACACAAGAATATACATTTTGAGACAAACAAAAACCATTTCAAGATTTACATAAATCTTTTCGGAACATAGATTTTCGATTCTTAACTCACCATTTTCAAACCAAGTATTCAATCTTAGATATGCACAACACAACATCGTTTAATCCACGCTTTCAACAACTACAAAATTGGAGTTAAACAACACATGCATTCAATACATTTCGAACTGTAAAACGTTGTAATCATGCATTTCGGTACAAGCATACACTGTAAAATCTTGCGTTTCAATACATATATTGTAAAATCATGCTTTGGCTCATTTCATTCTAGCACATGCGACACACAATCAAAGTTCAAGTGTGAAGACGACAACGGGGGGTGATGTCTTGAAGTGGAGTCTAGACCAACCTGATCGTCAACAATATGCACACTTGGAAGGTGAGCTTCGGTGAAGAGGAAGTGAGGAAGAAACGAAGAAGAAACGGTCTCAATGAAGTAGAAAAAGAAGCGACAGGGAAGGAAAATGGTGAAGAAGAAATTTAGATTTCTTTACTCGGGTGTCAAGAATGTGGAGGGGAAGGGTTTTTGGTCTTCAATGCACCTTTTGGTCTGCACTGCACATTTTGGTCTTCGAAATTGGGGTTTTAGTCTTCACTAGGGTTTCGATCTTCACTAATTTTTTCGGTCTTCACAAGACATTTCGGTTTGCACTGGGATGGGTTTGTGTCTTCAATGCACCTTTTGGTCTTCACCTCACTTTTGGGTGTGCACTGGAGGTTTTTGTCTTCGCTAATTTTTTCGGTCTTCACAGGACATTTCTATCTACATTGGGAAGGGTTTCGATCTTCAATGCACCTTTCGATCTTCTCCTCACTTTTCGGTCTCCAATGGAGGTTTCGCTCTTCATAAGGCATTTCGATCTGCACTGCGAAGGGTTTCGATCTTCAATGCATCTTTTGGTCTTCACCTCACATTTTGGTTTGAATCAGAGGTTTCGGCCTTCATTGGATATTTCGGTCTTCACTGGACATTCTGGTCTTCAACTGGGGTTTCGATATGCACTGATTGTTCAAGTTTTCAAAGGGCATTTCGGCCTTCACTGCACATTTCGATCTGCAATGAATTAAATTAAATATCTAATTTTATAAAATATGGGCATATTTAATTCAAATTTTCACAATCACTCTCTCTAATTTATGGAAATTACATCCACAATAATACATTGATTTAATGAAATTGCACCCACTAAAGATACATAACATCACACTAACTCATATTTCAAAAATTAAATATATTAATTATAAAGATAATGAGGTATTTAATTTCATATGGAGAGAGTATTAGTTTGTAAACGATTGAAAATACTTTACATTTAAAATAAAAACAAAAATAATAAAAGAGTACCAAACAAACTAAAATCTAAGGTAGAAATCTGATGCACTTATTGTTTGAAATATCCTCATATATAGTGCATATAAATCTTTAAATTAAAAAATGTATTTGTGAAATTTTATATTAAGAATTTATTTATTAAAGTTATTGTACAATTCAATCCTCAAACTTTAACTTTTTAGTAATCTTGTGTGGAATTTACTATTTAGCAGAATTAAATATTGTAGAATTAACATACAATAGAAATCAAGAATACCATATATAATTTACATATTTACATAATATACATTTATCCTCAATGTATTATTTACAAAATTAAAAAAAAATCTAGGTCTACGAGGACAAATTGCTCCACCGCAGCATGATCCAAGTCATCTCATCCCTAAGGAGATGCGCCATAGGGGCTACACAACGCAAGTTGGGCATCACCTTAAGATGTCCCCTCATCAGGATTGTCGTGAAGTAGTAGATGTAAGCGCCGCAGCTAGCCTTGCTTGGCTGAATAGGGATGGAGTGATCCATTGCGTCGAGGGCCTCAAGAAAAACTGCAGTGAACCTCTGGCCTAGAGGCATCCCATCCTACTATAATAGCTGACCTGCTATAGTAATCGTGGCAACAGAGAACAAACCGGCTCCATCATGTCCAATAGAGATGCCTTCACTTCAGACAATGGCTTCGGATGATACAGTGTGATCCGAGACCTATCCAGTGACTCGAAGTAACACTTAGTGGTTGTGGAGGCAACAAGGCATCAAGATCTATATATACAGTGTACATATTAAATCAATTGATGTTAAATAAGCCTTAATTTAAACCAAGAGTCTTATACAAAAGAAAGTAAAATACCTCTTGTGTCTCCCACCATTCTACCTCTCCCATGTCCTCATCTCCCCGACCCAGCCAGTGACAAAGCCATCGAAGTTGTAGGTCCCCAGCTCCACATGAGATTCCATGGTCTGCTCCCACACACCTTGGAGAATGCTCTATAATTTGACTTAGTTAAAAATCGATGTTATATACAAATATTGTAACTTGAGTAAATTAAATAAAGAGCAATGCTATTTTAAATTACATAGGTAAAGGGAAGTCTGAGCAAGAGAGAGGCGGGCTCGGCATTGGTAAAGCTCTGACGTCTCCCTCAACGTTCCCCGCAACCCCCTCATAAACTGAATCTCTATGATCATCATCGACCAGGCCTGACAGGGATCTGACCTTTTTGAGGTTATGCCCGACAAATGACAGGGCCCCCCGATCGAGCGCCTATAACAAAAACTTAGTTAGAGTATAAAATGGGAAAGTTATCAAATGCAAATACATTAAAAAAAAAGAGTGAAATAACTCACGAAACCTGCGATGCTGCAGAAAGCATCCAACTGCATCAGGTCAAGGGTGTAGGGGTCCACTACGGGAGCAGGAATCCCCCCCTGCACCTCTCACTCCTCCACAGCATAAAGAATCTCCCCCAGCACCTCCAATACTCAAGCCGTCCTTGCTGCTTTCATTGTTGGCTTCTTCTTTGGCCTCGGCCACTCGATGTGATTAGCCGACTCGGTGAACTGTGATCGTACACCTATAGTTGGGGCCTTGGCCGAAATGTACGACTAGGCTCCTAATAAAATGTAAAAAAAATCATTAATAAGAATGAACAGCACTTTAAAAGAATTACTCATACAAAGTAAATAACAATAATAAAAAAAAAAAGGAACAAGAACGACTAACTATAAAATTACCTCCTAAGGGGTAGGAGAATCGCAAACTACAAGAGCCGGTGGATCTACTCAATCCTCTCCCCGATTGATAGATGCATCATTCTATTATTTAAGAAAAAAGATCAACGTGAATAAAATTAAAAATTAGATAAAATACACTAACCGGAATGAATAACAATTTACAACCTAAAATTTACTTGGATGATGTCGTTGGGGACTATAGGATCGCTAACTACCGCAGTCGGTGGATCTACTCAATCCTCTTCCCGACTAATAGGGGCATCAATCTATTATTTAAAAAAAGATCGATGTGAATAAAATTAAAAATAGATAAAATAGAACAACCGAAATGAAAAACAATTCACGACCAAAAATTTACCTGGATGGTGTCGTGGGGGACTATAGGAGATGCCGGAGCCATGGATCTACTCAATCCTCTCTCGACTAACAGGTGCATCGATCTATTATTTAAAAAAGATCAACGTGAATAAAATTAAAAATTAGATAAAATAAAGTAATCGAAATGAATAACAATTTACGACCTAAAATTTACCTGAGTGGTGTTGTCGGGGATTACAGGAGATGCCGAATGGTGGATGGCTATCGGCTGGACTAAGACATCGGTGGAGTACGTAACACCCTCCAGCATAGGTGTATCTACCTCCCGAGAAAAGGAATCATATAGCGGTGGATCATCTCCGCGACTGTCATCCCTCTCCAACATATTGAGGGGATGCTCGATATGCATGAGCTGCTCGAGGGCCACATCATTCGTCGGCTCGATATGCATGTGGATTTGTAGAACCAAATCATGCTTCTAGATGGCCCGGTCCTCATACTGACTCAAAATTACGTCAACCCTAGCCATGAAAAGATCGGCCATCGCAAGAACTATAATTAAAAGACCTAGTTAGATTACATACTATGAGATTCGTGCATTTTATTTTAATAGAAAGAGGTACATACCTGATATCGACTCCTCTCCTGTCGAGTCAGGCTGGGAGATGGATGCTTGCTTGTCTGCTCCTCAATCGAATGGCACAACCATGTGTCCTCAATACGTTGACTCATAACCTAATAACAAGGCAAGTAAACCATCAAAGTAATTACAATCACATTCTATAACATAGACTAATCTATTGCAATAACATAAAATCTCATGATATACATACCATCAGGCGGATCGTATCGCATCTCGTCTGACTGATCGAAAGATCTTGATCAATCCTCTCCTTAGCCGAATCTCTATCAGGACATGGGATCTAAAATAAAATAAAAGTAAAGTAATTATGATCTTCAGATTTAGCATTATACAAAATTAGCTTAAATTTTTGAAATTGTGATTAGTCTAACCTCATCGATCAGCGGAACTGAAGATCCCTGTCCGCACGCCTCCCAAAATGAGTTAGGCAGATAATTACCTTAGCATGTCAATTCAATATGAGGGAGACAGGCGAAATCGGCGAAGTACCACTGCCGTCGCTCCGCCTGATCCGACTCAATATACGGGGAGCTAGCACGCACCTAACATTAGCAATTAAATTTAGTGATATTATCTAATTTAAAAATGAAAGTGAACATTGATAAGGTATTCACTTAGCACATCAAGCATCTGGACCCAGTCAACTGAGGGGTCAGGCTGGGGCTGTCGAAGGCCAAGGCACCTCTGGTTTGGATCTATATGGGCAGTGCCATGTCTAGCCGCATCTTGGGCGTCCTTACACAATTAAAGTTGCAAGGATGGGAAGAGAGCATACGTCCACCACTAATTAAAGATAAAATTAAAAACATTTTAAATCAATATTTAGAGAGTCTAAAAACTATCATTGATATACGAATGTAAATAATAATATTAAAACTTATCAGCAACAGCCAACAGTTGCAGTACAAGTGTCTCTTCCCGACGTTCTCCTCTCTGATGACCTATCAATAGGAGTGCACCGTCATGCTCCACCCAATCGTTCCCTGGGGAAACAACTTTATAGCCTCCAGGTCGTCTAACATCTTCCATACATAAAGGGGGATGGCTGCAGATGGCTCTTAGGTGAGTATCCAATGACCTATGATGATGTCGTATGCCAATCTGAGGGCGGCATTATCAGCGAACAGCCGTCCCACTACAATGGCCTGCCACCTCTCCAAGACTGCATCGGGAGTAATTGGATCGATCCCAATCAATTGAATGACGCAGAGGTGGTTGTTACTGGCCTCTCAATAATATGCCGATCTACTCTCCCATAACGTAGACCGGTAAGAAGAGTGTACTCTTGGAGTCCCAGTCCATGTAACTAGCCCCCAATGAAGAACCATATCTCGTCGGGCCGCGCAGCCTCCAAAATGTCCTCCCGCCTCAAGATCAAGGCTGCTTGGGCGTAGTAAGCTCTATAGTAATGGGGAAGATCCACCATGTATCAAAAGGGGCCCATTTGAAAATGCTCTACTGCCCCATGGAGCTATAGCAGGTCAAAGGTATGTCTAATGGTCGCATACTTAGTTTAGCGTGTTCCTGACAAGCATAACGGGATCGTATTGGAGCTGAAAGGTACGAGGGATGGTGTCCATATCTCCACAGTAACGAACAAGGGAAACAGTTGATTACAAAAATTATTGTTCAGTTAAATTCTCTTTTTTTAGGGACTACAATAAATAAATTATGCTCCAAAATACTTGTTGTAAATAGGCTAAAAAACATTTTCATATATCCATTAGAAAAATTGTTTTGATAAAGAAGGGAAAAAAGGTTATCGCATCTACGTCTTATTTAAAATTTAAAGTCTAATTTTTAGGAGAACACCTAACTCTTATTTATTAGTTCAAAAAAAATTGTAAATCTTTACTCAATGGGTATTTCTTAAACTACAAACAAATAAAAGGATTTTTAATATAATTAATTATAGTGTATTTATTAGTACAATGTATTTATTTATATAAAAATCATTAACTTTAAATTATAATGTTGAAAGTATTAATTATCACTTTCAAATTAATTAATTAATTAATAATAATAATATTATTATTATTATTATTATTTGGACCAATCCAACACTATTTCGGAACACAACCAAAATTATTTGAGACTTAGACTCAAATTTCGTATCGGTTGTGTTTCAAAATAGTATTGAATGTGTTTTATAAATGGTATTTGCTATGTCTTGAAAGCGTATCATCTGTGTCTTGAGAAACACAGTAACATTTCGAGACACAACCGATACTATTTCTAGAACACAGCCGAAACTATTTCAAGATACAACCTAATATTTCTAGACACGACCGATGCTATTTGAGACAGCTTGTACTATTTCTAGAACATAACCTATACTATTATTTCAAGACACAGCTAGTAGATTTTGACACATACAGAAATCATTTAGAGACACACCCAACTCATTTCGGAACATACAATTTCTATTTCGAGCCCAAGTATTCGAACTCACAAATATGCACAATACAATACAGTTTAATCCATGCTTTCAACAAATTATAAAATCGAAGTTAAACAAAGCATGCATTCGGTACATTTCAAGCTTTTGAATCAAAATCATGCTTTCAAGAGACAAAAATACAATGTCAATACAATTAAAATAATGCTTCGCATTTTGCCAACTTCCAAACCTTAACATTCGAGCATATTCGACACAAAATCAAGGTTCAAGTGTAAAGAAAACCTATCGGGAATGTTGTGTCGATGATCACGGGGAAGTGGAGTCGGACCGGTAATCGTCTTACACCAACACCGTTGATGAGTTTGTCGAAGAAGGAAGGGGAGCTTCAGTGAAGAAGTGAAATAGAAGAATGGGTCGGTAATGGTGTTCGTGGAAGAAGGGAAGGAACATGACAGTGGAAGAAGGGGGAGTTTTCCGGTGAAGAAGCGAAGAAGAAGGTTTTCAGTTTCTGTGAAGAAGGAGAAGGTAAGAAGTTGAGAGTCTTTAATAGGAAAATGAATCGTTTCAGTGCCTCTTGTTCCGATTTGGGTATTAAGGCACGAAGGGTAAGGGTGCTATTTCCCATTTGTCGAGTAATTTTTATTGATGAAAAATGTTAAAGGTTCAATTTGGGTGTAGAATGAAATTGAAGTAACCCAAATGGATAGAAATGAAATGTTTTTAGAAATTGAGTAAAATTAGAATACCCATTTTAATTTGGGTATATTTGGGAATTTCTTCATTTTATATTGCTCAAGAGCCATACTAATTTCCGCTTCCATTTTTTGCCCAATATATGCACAAAGATACTATATATAAATATATATATATATATATATATATATATAGAGAGAGAGAGAGAGAGGGTAATGCTATAGAGTGCTACGGAGCATACCTTATAGAGTGCTCCAATTAAGTCTCTACCGATCAAATTTAACGATCAGTTATTAAAAATAAATAAATTCTCCTACAAAAAATTATTTTTTTTATAAACTAAACTCTAAAAGAATAAACTAACTAGGGGTACTTGATTAAATTTTATTTTATTTTTTAAAAAATAAAAGACAGTTGACCGTTAACTTTGATCTTTAGAGATTTAACTGAACCACTCCATAAAGAGTGCTCGATAGCATTCTCCAATATTTTTGTATATACATATACACACACACACACAACAATGTTATAGACTATAGAGTGTCCCAGTGCATTTCATATAGAGTTTGTGTGTCTGCATTGTTGATACGCGATTAACCTCATGTGAATGCACAAGGTCCACTCCATACATGATTGTAGGGGAACACTCTATAGTATTCTAGTATGTCTATATATACATATTCAGATGTCCATGAAAACTAAATACATTTATAAGAGCTTTCTTGAAGCATCAACAGTTTCTGGAAATTTAGTATCACATGGACTTTTGGTCCATATCATCCCGTATTATTTATATACATATATAATTGTCCATAAAATCTATTTATATAAAAATTTACTATAAGGCATCATTATTAATAATTTTGACAAACTTATTTATGGAGAGTAACTACATGAACCTTTTGGTTAATAACATCCTAAATGAAAATAAAAAACCTCATTACCTACTTTTGTCTATATGTATTGTATTCTGCCTTCAGAACTTATAAATAAATCACAAATGGTTAATTACTATCAACAACACTACAACAAGAAAACATGAAGAAGCAAAACAATGGGCATATTTCATCCATTGAATAAGGGTATTCTAACTATATCAATTTTTATAGTTGACCATACAACACTTGTTTTTTGTTGTTTTTGGGGGAAAGAAAAATCATGTTTTGATAGCCAACAAGCTCTCCAACAATTCTTTCATTGCGAATCTAAAGATGATGGCGAAAGGGTATCATGCCCTTCAAATGAATGAAGAGTTTGTATGGAGATTTTGCAACAATGGACTTACTACTTTGTTCTTTTGTCACTTTTGATGGAACAATAAACAAGCAATTTTTGAAGTTTATAATGAATTCGACTTGGGACGATGGTACGACAACAATATTCCTGGACAAGGTTCTCATACAAGTTATTGGTTAGCAAAAGACACTGGTTTCTATTTGGCTGTCGATTCTTATCTTGGTAAATTTCATGACTGGCAATAAATTTGTAGTTATTTTGTTTCATTCATATATTTATATATGTTGACAGGTAGCATGCACTCTCGCTACATTAGATGGTTAATTGATAAATCAGAGAAGTTAAATAGTCAAATTGACATATTTGAAAGTCAAATGACCACATTAAAAAGAAAAAAATACAAGTTCAATAGTTAAATTCATTATTATATTGTACAAATAATGTCCATTTTTAATTAACAACTCTAACATTTGCTATAAATTAACTGGGAAACATTAATGATCCCGAGGGAAAGGGGAGGAAGAGATACCGGTGAGATTAGACTAAAAAAAAACCCTTTTATTGATGTTTTGGCCTTCCCAAAACCTTTCCATCCTCTCCAATCTAATGAGAATATTAACAATTTTTTTCTTCATTGCTAAGAATTTTCAATATATTATATACAACTACAAGCAAACGTATATACCAAAAGTATGCTAGAATGCTAAACACCACCATTTTCCAGCCAATCCCATAGGCTTCGATTTAAAGGGCATTTCAATCCTTTCAACCCATACCCGCCCTAATCCAACGACGTCCTTCCACTCCGGTGTTCTTCTCCTACCAGTTATCCTCTTTTCAACTACAACCACACAGATCTGATTTAACAGACTAATGTCCACTAGCTGTCCACCAGGGTGATTAGTCACCTGTTGAAGAACAAATTGATGAGAAATAGAACATGAATCAGTATGGATAGAGTGTGAGGGTGCTCCTTTTCTGATTGGACGAGGGAAAACTTTAGATACTGGCTGCACATTATAATTTTTGGACCAGATAACCCCCATAGCACTAATCGTCTTAACATGTTGCGGAGCCAAGGAAACCTTAGGAGTAGAAAGATCTATTAATCCTGTTTTAGCCCATGGATCTGCCACCTCCACTCCTGTTTTGCCTCCCCGCATAGGGAAACCGCCTTGTAAACTTTTTGAAACCCCTCGTGTATGATCACATTGTGAAGTTAGATGAGGAGGTAATTTTGGAATGTCCATAATATTCGCCCGAAGGGTATCGACATGAAGTGTCGAGTCCTCTGCAACATCCATGCAGTCCAAATCTTGAAAATTAGCAAATTTGGAACCATAAGTTTGCTTAGTAGACTATCTCTTTTATTATGTTACAAAACCAAATACAGAAGAAGTCCCTTCCTTAATATTAGGAACTAAGCCTTGCAAACCACTCCATCCAGAGGGAGGTACATTATCAGATATGCCAAGTTTAGTATTTGCAGAGAGATTCCTTCGCTTGGAGGAAATTTCCTCAATTAGCACTGTCGACTCCTTCTCCAGCATGTTTGTGGATGGCTATTTCCGTCTATGTGTAAATGACTTTGGTAACATCCAAGGCCCATAGGGGTTTGAGATAACCTCCAAACTACGATTAGGCACAGTGGCTAAGTCTACCATTGCCTAATCATTCGAAATATCAGTAGATGTATGCTAAGGAATAGAAGTTGTCTCCAGGAAATTAAGTGAGTAAAGTTCATGCTTGTGACCATATTATCCTCAGGGAAAACTTATCTGGTGCAAGCCCTCATATTCAACTGGACATGTGGGATCCAAAACCCTAATACAAGGAATTAAGGGTTTTTGACAAGTCGATGTCCACACACACCCCAGCATACCTGCCTCTCTCCTCGTGTTTAGTAGTCAAATCCACCTTAACGGGCTTACCCACTAGTCGTGCCAATCCCAACAAGATATAGGTATCAGAGGACAGAACAAAATTCAGTCTCCATTTAGATACATAACACAATGTCCCATGACTACCCAGGACCATCGGATAGCACATGTTTATAATCCTTCTTGCTTCGGAAACAAGTGACGAAGTAACCGTGTTCCAAATCAATGAAGTCACAGTCATGAAGACGTTTCAAAAAGAACTTTAGCAGATATATTTCTCCCCAGCATCTTAACAATTAAGGATTTATGCCAAGGTTTCCATAAAACCTTCTAATCATCCTTGGACAAATCAAACGTAGGCCAGGCCGCCCCATCTTCTAGTTTCGGAGATAGGTAAAGATCTGGATCATCTTCTAGTAAGTCAGTATCCTCATCCTCACCTGTATAGATAGGAGGTTTTGATCGTGGTTGTTAAACCGCATCCGAAAAACTCTTTTCTTGCTATGGATCAGAATTCGGGTTATGATTTTTCTTTTTGTGGTAGTCTTTTTCCAATGAATCAGAGGCTCTAAAAGTAAAAGAAGAAGGTGTTGGGTTTGACAAATATTCCTTAATAGCCTTCTGTTTAAATTTCTTAACGCTGCGTTCACGGTGATCGGATTCTTTCGTTGATAGTGCATGGTTATCTAAAGCCATTAGGGTTGGTGTCGCGAAATCTAGTGAAGCTTTAGTACAATGTTAATTCATGGGTTCCCATCACACATTACAAAGGACAATTTGATAGGGTGCATAAATTAATTAATTTCAAGGAGTATACTCCTTCAAATTTTACTACACCGCCCCAAATAGTGGTGGCTCTAACTGTTGCAAATAATTTAGAAATTTTATAATCTAAAGTTATTTTAAGAGCAGTAGTCTGAGTCAACATGGAATAAAAAGAAAATGAAACATTAATATGACAACGGTTTTGGTAATCATGGCAAATTGTTAATTTTAATGATGATTACTGCAGTAGTTGCAACCTAAATAGCGGTGGTTGTAACCGACACGAAAGCATTAATAAAATTGCCTCCATGAAACAATTTCCCTATAGTGCATAGAGTCAAAAATAAACATTCAATCTGAAAAAAAGAGGGAGTAACAATTAAATTCTAATCTCACTGTGGAATTAAAAGCAACTTATTATGAATATAAAAAAGTTATTACACAAGATATAAATTTTTATTCCGAGATTGAATATAACTCGTACTTTCCCGCCGTATTCGGTATGAAAAGAAAATTCTCATTGGAAAACTTCGAAAAAATGTTAAGTTTCATTTAACCAATAAAATCATCTTTGATAGCAATTAATGGGAAAATTCCAAAATTTTGACTTTTAAACATGTGAATGTACTAATGGGAAAATTCCAAATGTTGGCCATCTTTGAAATATGTGTGAAACCTTAATGGTCTTTTGAAGTACCTCTATGAAGACATTCTATATGAAAATTTAGTCATTTAATTTGGTAATGAAACCATTCCCTTAAGATTATTAATAGAGGATGAAGGATTTAATGGCTCTTTAGAAATTATGCTAGGAATAATCTTTCTCGAAAAAATAAAACCTTATCAAATTACATCTTATGGATTAAAGATTACATATAGAGAAAAAATGGTTTATATTCCTAGATGACAAGTCCTTATAGTATTTATATACCCATAGGGATAACATATAAATATTATAGAGCAAAGTATTTTGCTACTTATGTAGATTGTGGAGCAGGATCGTGCTTATGTAGATCTGATTGCTTTCCTAAGGAATATCAACAAGATTTAAAACTCATTAAAGGTGGAGATATTTCAAATAATGTTATAAATCTAAATAAAGGAATAGAAAGGTCGATAATATTGTTAGGATTATTTTTAATAAAATGTCCTCCATTTTATTTCTATAATACTGGAATAGATGTATTACTTGGAAATAATTTCTTACAGTTATTTCATAAGATTACCTTCGGTACTACTTTATATCAAGTATTATTTAAAACACCACGTACACATTTGATAGCACTTAAGAGATTAAAAAATGCATGTCAAAAGAATTTCCCTATTCGATTTCAACCCCGCATAGCCAAGCGTGGTGATATAGGTTACAAAGAAAAACCGATTTTACCAAAAGGAACACCTTTATTACAATATCAAGTTATATTTAAAAAACTTGAGAATGAGATAGAAGAATAAAAAATAGATTAGAAAAATGTTTCTTTGATAACCCACTTCAATTCTGGGAAAAAAATAAGATATAAGCTAAATTATAAATGAAAGATAAGTACAAAATCATTAGGGTAACACCTATGAGATATAGTCCAGAAGATCATGAAGAATTTAAGATACAGATACAATAATTGATTAATCAAAAATTGATTAGAGCTAGTAAATCTCCTCATAACTCACCAGCTTTTATGGTTAGAAATCATGCAGAGATAATAAGAGATAAAGATAGGATGGTTATAAATTATAAGAAGTTAAATGATAATACTATATTTCATGGATATTTCTTACCTCATAAAGAAATCCTTATAAATTGGACAAAGAATAAAAAGATATTTTCTAAATTTGATTGTAAGAGTGGATTTTGACAAATAAAAATGCATAATGAAAGTATCCCATGTACTGCTTTCTCTACTCCACAAGGACATTATGAATGGTTAGTTATGCCATTTGAACTAAAAAATGCACCTCAATTATTTCAAAGAAAAATGGATAATATATTTAAAGACACAATTTCTTGTTTGTTTATGTTGATGATGTTTTAGTATTATCTTATGACTTAGATTCTCACTTAAAACATCTGGATATATTTATTCATTTATGTTTAGAAAATGGATTAGTTTTATCCCAGAAGAAGGCAAAAATCCTTTAAAATGAGATAGAATTTTTAGGTATGCAAGTAGATGGAACGGGTATAAAACTTTAGAGTCATATCCTAGAAAGAATATCCGTTTTTGCAAATAAATTAAAAGATAAAAAACAAGTACAGAGTTTCCTTGGAATGTTAAACTATGCTTCTGATTTCATTCACAATGTAGCATGCCTAAGAAAACCTTTATAGGAAATACTAAAAGAAGATAAAGTATTTGAATTTAATAGATATTTAGAAGATAGGGTAAAAGTAATATAAGAAAAGTGTCAATATTTACCTAAATTATAATTACCAAAGGATAATGATAATTTAATATTAGAAACTGATGCCTCTGAATATGGATGGAGTGGAATTTTAAAAATAGATTTACCACAAGAAGATGCATGTAGATAGTTGTTCAGGAACATTCTTTGAAACACAAACAAGATATCATATAAATAAAAAAGAACTCTTGGTGGTAGTTAAAAGTTGTCAAAAATTTTATTATTTTCTACTTCCTAAGAGATTCAAATTAAGAACAGATAATACATAGGTTAAAGCTTTTATTCAGAATAATTTACCTTTTAAACAAAAGTATAAAAGATACATCAGATGGCTAATGTTATTATTTGAATATTCTTTTGATATAGAAATTATTAAATCGGATAAAAATGTTTAAGCAGATTTTCTGACCAGAAATGGCAAAGCTCATGAAAAGATTATTGATATGATTAATGAGATGAACAATCAAGTTCAATCGATACAACATAATGTTACAGAGATTATAGAGATTGCTCGTTACTAGAGTACAGATGAGATTCGTAGCCTATTAATGGCAGAATGCTCTATGATAATGGCAAAGGTAGGTAACTATTCCATTGCCAAAGAAGTCACTAATAATTTGCTATGCAAGATAGAACTGGAAAAGGTTGAAAACCTAGCTACTGGAGAGTGTTCTACATTAGTCAAAAAAGAAGATAGCAAAGACAAAGGTAAGGAAGGCGATAGTTCTTTACGACCTCCAAGGGCAAAAATTCCTTCTAATGTCCCTATAAGGAAACTAGATATTTTGCCACCAAGCAGACACAGTGAAATTATGAAAGAATCATACTCTTTTGAAAATACAGATAATAGATATATGGATTTTTCTGAAATTTACCCCAGAATAAATTATTTGGAGGAGTCTGATCCAAAGGAAATAAGATATTGGTATGATTTTGGAGCCGTAAACTCCGTATTTATGACCTCACTAGATTTTCCAGAAATCAATGCTCTACCATTTTGGGTTAAAGAAGGTGTAAGAGATTGTAACATGAAAAATCCCACGATATCACCACAAAATGTTTTGGTACTTAAGTTTTTGTCTGGAGGACCTGATTTCTATAAAGATGAGATATATAATTCTTATCACTTTATTCAATTGGGAAAAGCAGAAGCTTTCGTGATTAATACATCTGAAATGATAAAGGATTTCAATAAATATGATGATGATGATATTCATTACCAAAGGGTCATTGGTATAAGGATTGTTCTCCAAGGAATGAAAAGCTGCTTCAAAAGGGGTTTCCACCCTTATGGAGGAAAGAAAAGTTACTCTTCAGTAATAATAGCACCAACTAGATCTACACTGCCTTCAACAGGTAGATACTTAAAAATGAAGATGAGGACACTTGAAAGCGGACAAACAAAATCCAGCCCATCGACACAAAAGAAGATTTGTCAGCTACAGCAGCACAAAGAAGAGATATGCATGGCATTTCAGAAAAATAAAGATAAGAATAAAATGAAATGTGATACCAGCAAAGATGACGAATAAAGAAAGGATGGAAGGATAGAAGATACGAAGAGAAGGTTTCAAAGGATAAACCTCCAAGAAAAATTTTGTCTTTCATCCTTTAAGGAGGGGCGGAAAAAAAAGATCCCAAGAAGACTTCAAAGTCATTTGACAACTATTTACTTGGAGCCCCAAAAGTAGCCTTTAGGAATAGTTAATAAATATTGTAGTTTTAAAACTTTTCTAACAAGAAAATAGTCCAAGCTGAAATCCGGAATTGAAGTCCGGAAACTTGTATAAATAGCAAGTAGTATGTAGATAGAAGCATCGGAACGTTTGCTAGCTTTTTCAAGTTGAAGCTTTGTATCGAGTGTTTTTAAATATCAGCCTTTGTAATACGTTTCTCTATGTATAAATAAAAAGTTTCATTTCATTCTTTATATCTTAGCAACGTGTTATGTCTTGATCATAAACTCTTCTCAATCTATATTCAAAAGTTCTTACATATTTCATATCCAAAATTTGAGATAATAAGCACTGATATAATACTTATTAGATTTTATTAAATAGAATCTACTTTGAGATAATATTAGAAAGAATGATTAATGGAACAAACAAGGATTTCGTTAATCTACCTATTGATATATTGGAATTAATTGCATCTAAACTATTTATTGTTAATAGACAAGCCTTTTAATTAGTAGGGTCATAATTGGGATAATGTTATTAGGTCTTACAACCAACATAAACAATATTACTATACAAAATTTATTAATAGAAAACTAGATAATGAAAATAGAGATTTTATTTATTTTAAATTTAGTTTACTTAATTTTTATAAATGATAAAATTTGATATAATATTTGTTAATTTTGATATTACCTATTTAATAATAAAATAAGATAATATGATAAGAATACCTTCACTTTCTAAAAAAGATATTAAGGAAAAATTACAAAGAATAAAACTTAAATTGGAAATACTCTAGGCTATGTTTTGTGGATTGGATTGGACCGGTCGGTCCGATCGCTCAAACTGGGAACCAGCCTATTAATAAGTCCAATTTGAGGGTAAAAATCTATTATTTTAAAAATCGATATTATTTCAGCAAATCAGTGGAAACCAATCGGTTCAACCTATGAACCGATCGGTTTGGTATTGAATCGATCTATTTCCATTCTAAAAACTTCTTATTAGAATAAATTGTTAAAATTATAAAACTAATACACTGAATTGATAAATAAACAAAATCAATTTCATAATTATGTAATGAAATTTGTGAAGGTCAAAAACCTTTTGAGTTCTGGTTTTATAATACTCCATTGGGTCTTACATCTTCTTTGAACTCCAATGTGGGACTGTCCCAAAAATGAGCAAACAGTCCAAGATGGTTTGTTACATAATTTGTGGCTCAAAGTCAAAACCACTGCTAAATGGTCCAGTGTGGTCAAAGTGAAGTCGTAATTTTGCTTCCAACTTCACTAAATTTTGGGATTGAAGATTCTTTTCTCAATCTTTTTTTGTATAGTTAAAATAAATAAAAATAGGACATCAAAAGTATTGTCGTTATTGTTATAGATTACTAATACTTATCATCTTAATATTCTAATATATGAGACTTATACAACTAACTATTGCAATTATAGGAGTATTATTATTTTGAGT
The DNA here is from genome assembly GCA_028571225.1 of Parsonsia alboflavescens. Taxonomy (NCBI): domain Eukaryota; kingdom Viridiplantae; phylum Streptophyta; class Magnoliopsida; order Gentianales; family Apocynaceae; genus Parsonsia; species Parsonsia alboflavescens. Next base: position 153,699 of record JAOXNR010000029.1, read on the forward strand.
CAAGTAAAATTATAGGATTATTATTATTTTGATATAATTACCAAAACAAAAATTTGTCATTATATATATCATATAAAAATCGGATCATTCAACCTAAAATATATTAATATGTATATATAAAATAATAAAAAAAATAATAATAACTTTATCATTTTCAATTATGTAATATGGATTTGTATATATTTTTTACTTTATGTTATTTGGAATTTGGATTTTAACTTGCAAGTTGTAAGTTTAAAGATTTTCTATATCTAAGATTTTTGATTTCAATGAAAGATGAGATCGAAATATATTTACAGATTTATTTCTGTAAATACTTTATATTTATAGGTTTGTATGGTTAGTTATAAACTAATCCCAATCATCTCATATTCTTTTCGCTTATTTTATATATATATTGTTAATTTGAGAATAAATTATATTATTGTAATATATTTCGATCTATTAAATAAATTTTTTTAATTATTACATTAATCGATCCAATTACCGATTCAATTACGATTGAACCGTTGAACCATGAATCAATAACTTTTTCGATTTGATGACCGATCCAATTCTGAAAACATTGACTCCCGGATGAATATAAATAGGAGCCATTCAGATAATAATAAAATTAACATTTAAAAAAGGACTAGATACGCCAATATATATAAAGATATATATATTTATTTATTTATATAACCTGTTTTTCATAAATAGTAAGTGGAAGAGCAATGTTACATGCATTTCTAAGCAGGAGAAACCAATCACTGGTTATGTTCAGTTCACATAGTGGTAAATAAGACCACTTCAAATGCACTTTGCCATGTTGATTACCTTTCATTTCAGCTGTACAGTCTTAAATAGCAAATCACTGTTAAATCAAATGGCAAAATGCTGGGTCTGTAAATATTGAAGTCATATTCACAAACAGCATATATAACTATTATTTAATCAACCATCATCAACCAGGACTTCCATCCTTTATTCTCATCTAATTGCTCCCAACAGATTGGCACCATCAAGCTTTGCACCTTCCAAATGTGTATCGCGAAGATTCACATGACGAAGATAAGCCCTTTGAAGATTTGCACCTTTTAAATTGGCATTGGTCAACTTTGCTCCCTTCAGATTTGCACCTTCAAGATTAGCTCCTTCGAGGTTTGCATTGGTGAGATCAGCAGTCTGTAAGTGTGCAGAACGAAGATCTGCCCCACAAAAACTACAATCGATTAAACAAGCATCTTGTAGGTTTGCACTTTGAAGATTAGCACCGGCTAAAAGTGCTGCTCGAAGGTTTGCTCCTGTAAATTCACATTCACGCAAAGTTGCATTGTGGAAAATTGAAGCCTCAGCATCCACATCCTTGAATTTTGCACACTGGAGATTGGCACGTGAGAAGAACACATTCTTAAGACATGCGTAACTGAAGTCAACAAAGGAAAGGTCCAATTTTGAAAGATCAAGACCAGCAAGATTAACTCCTCGAAATCTTACTCTCTCAGACTGTATGCATTTGATAATATCAATGCGGGTCAATTCAGTACCCATTTCCTCATCCTCTTTCTTCTTGCTCAGAGCAGATTTAACCCCATCTATGAGTCCAAGAAGTTGAAAATATTCAGCCTCTCTCAAAAGCTCCAAATACTCATAATCTTTCAGTATTGGAACAACACCATCCCTCAGCCAGTTCAAAATATGCCTAAAATGTTTTCCATCCCTATCAACAAACACATATCCCTTATCTGAATCAGTGCAAACCGTGTGTCGTCCGCTAAACATAGCAGCAAGCATTGAGTCTGGCTCCCTGTGAGTCAATGTATCCACTGTTGTGCAAAACTTTTTACCTCCAACGTTTAGACGAACCATGGAAGAAGGGGCTTGGCTGTAATCCATGCAATGATCATAGAGTTCCAAGCTTTTGCCTACCTGATAGAATTGAATGTTTTAAGAAGCAGGAAAGAAAGTTATAAATATAATTTTTCCAACTTGAGAACTAGTACGATAAGGAAAATTACAAGCATGAGTCATTGGGCACATGATCCAACTAGAAAAAATCACATTCTTCCACCATATCATAATTCATTAAAATTTGAGAACTGCATCATCTACTTTAACAGGCTAGGCCACATCTTTCGGGGGAAAAAAAAGGTGGAGAGGGAGTGTAAACTGGGGCAAAAAAAGGCTTAATGATGACAAGAAATGTACATCTTTAATCAAATATAACCAGTAATCTTGTTACTCTCCTATAGCATATTATTCAACCATACCAGGTTATACCCAACTTCACAAATAGCAGGTTAAATAAGCTTAATCATGTTTAACATAAGATAAACATAGTTAACCATAGAGAAAAGAAGCTCCGAACTCCTCAGTGCAATCCATTTACCTGATACCCCTTGTATGATTGGCGACTACACCATCCAGATCTTGGAGCATAGCTCTCCAATTCAGTTTTAATTCCAATTCTTTAATTCCAAGCAAATGAGAAAAATTAAATAAACCATATAGACTGTCTAAAGAACTAAAAAGTCCTCAATCTTCACAATATGGGGTATTAGATATGCTGAAGTCAACTAATATAATCTTGTGTCAGACTGAATATTGAAACACATTTACAATTCCCTTAAGATTTGGGTCCCCAAGCCTCATATCTTCACCAACAGATCGGAAAACAGGGACAGGAAAAAGAACAAAACAAAAACCCAATAGAGAAAATAGATCAATTTCCATTAAGACCTTGAAAAGATTCAAAGTTGATAAATTCTCAAACAAAATAATGTCACGTAGGAAGAAATCAAATCTTGAATCACAGAGAAAGCATAAACAAGAATTGACCCACAAATCATGAAGAAACAACTCATATTAAACAAGAAAATAATGCACACCACAAAATAGGGAAATGGATTTACCTGAGCTACAATCATGCATATATTTTCACCAGAAGCGTGGATAAAGCACTAAAAGTAAAAACATGGATTACCTGTCCCAATGTCCTCAAAAATGGAGTTCCCACAAGTACACCTCCACTCTGCAATATGCAATTGATTCCAGCAATCTGTCAAAGTAATAAATAAAGGTGTAAAAAAATTCCTCAACATTGTGGCTTGTGAACTGTTTGAAGACTATTGCAACCGAATATGCAATTGCAAAAATCAAGTTAGCTAATTAAGATTAATAGTTACGAGAAAGAAAAATGGCCATACTACAGTTCACACAAGAAGAAATACGATCATCCAAATAGTGAATAACATAGTGTAATCAGCAGTAAAACTTTTTTGCACACTTCCAATTTTACATCCTATGCAGAGTATCAGGTTTCCATTTATTATAGCTAATCTAAGTCCTGTTCAATATAATCATTGCATTTGGAACCCCCCCCCCCTCCCCTTTTTTTTTTAAATCTTAACCCCAGCATGTAAGAAGTCATGTTAACCTTTTAAATTTATTTTACAAAACAAGTTCTTTTGTATAATATTATTTCAATTTTTGAAATAATTTGACTAGATAAATATATTATCTTTTGAATTTGTAATATGCATAATAAATTAAGGGATCAATATTGGGAAAAGGGGAAAGTTCTATATAAGTAAGACTATTAAAAATTTTACGGTGGCAATCAATTTTGGAAGAGAGGGAGTATAACTTAAACCACTACCAAAAGTTAGGGGATTATAGGGATAGGATATCATGCCAGCAATCAATTTAGTCAAAATACTCCAAGAAAAGAAAAATTGAAAGGGAAAAAAAAAAAGGCAAAAACAAAGGTTGACATTTGGTGATTTGAAGAACATGAGACACTAAAATTAATCACATCCAAGAAAAAAATAATAAAGTGCAAGTAATGTTAAGTTCCACAAAATCCTCATTTTTTTTTGGCATCACTAGTAGTGATTACTTCATTTGCATACAAGACTTTGCCACTATCACTCACTTCACAAAGTTATAATGGGGTGGGAATCTAATATCTTACCATTTACTCTGAGATTTGAATAAATTAATAGCAAAGCAACATTAAACTATATGTACAAAGAAACCCATCAATATCGTTTCCAATGAAGGAGCCTCTATTAGTCAAAGTTATCCTGTTCCATTGATCAAGAAAGATATGAGCAACATTGACAGTTTAAAGCTAATTTTCTTAAGAAGAAGGACTAGAGGTAGCAAACAAAATAATAAAAATATTAAATATACAAGAGCTGGTTGTTTTTGTAGAAGCTGACTACTGCTCTTCGCACTATTTACAATCATATGTAAAAGAAATAGGAGCTAAAACACAAGGAAACTTACAGCACTTGATGCAAAACAATCTAGACTACACAGGGCATGGGCAGCCTGAGCCTGTAACGAAGTTTGAAAAATAAAAAAGGTCAAATGTAACTACCTAGAGGAAGAAGATATCGAAATTTATATTTTTCAAGAGGGGAAAAATCATTCTTGCACTGTTAATAGAGCCTACAATTGAATGTTATATATTTATTCAATAAAAGGCCACAAATAATTCCACCAAATACTAAAAATATTTAGAAGTAAATCTTAGAGAGTGTTGGTTAATTATACATGCAACATCAGAATCAAATTAACCACAAAAAGAAGTAACAGGACTCTTGCAAATAATGAGAGGTACACGAAGCAGAAACCAGGCAAAGATTGATACTCTTTAATCAATTCAAAAGTTTGACCCAATAAAAGAATGATTTTTCCTTTTACAGGTTTATCATAAATAAATAAATAAATAAATAAAAATGAAACAATTAAGATGGCATCTAGTTGATACCTCCAATTAAACTAACACCTTTCAAACCAGAAAATGTAAATACAAAAGGGTAAATATAAGCAGCATATTCTAAAAATTTGCAGAATTGAAGACAGTTCTACTTAATCAAAAAATTAAACATGGGTATCACAAAAAGGCACTCTGGAAACCCGATTGACTTTAGCCAAATGGCACTCTCTTTCCGTCAAATTTACAAACACCTTGCGGTCCTTTTCGGTGTGTCAAAAGGGAAAGCAGATAGAATACAAAATTTCAAACCTTAAACCTAATATACCTGTATGAATGTTTCACCTAAATGTTGCACAGCCTCTTTGGTGTCGGCAGCGGTGTGTAGCAGCTTTCTCTCCGCGACAAGTACAATCTTCCCGACACTGACCTGCTCTGTGTCCTCGTGAAGGGCATGCCAGATCCCAAAACATACACAATCTAAAAACAATTTTCTGGCCAAAGATATGAAGAATAAACCCAAGGCCGATCTTCCCGTCAATGACCTGCACTGTGGCCTCGTAGAGGGCATGCCAGATCCCGAACCATACACAATATGGTTGGGTTGGCGGAATAGGAAGGTCAAATGTTTTGGGAGGTATTTGGGGAAAAAAGGTAGGGAATTCGGTAAAAAAAGGATCTAAGACAAGCGGACTTTTGAGTTCTGAGGTGCTGGCTGAGACTGGTTGGTGACGGGTAAATGACAAAAATGGTCAAAAACAAATTACATATTCCAGATTTCCAGATTTGGACCCTCTTAAGCAATTCAATATGGGCCCTAATATTTGATTTCGAAACAGAACTTTTTACTGGGCTTTTTTTTTTTTTGGTAGCCCGAATTCATTCTCTGGGTAAATTATCACATATGGTCTTGATTAAAAATTAAGGAGGATTTTTAATTTTAACAAAATTATTAATTTATCTTGTAATTAGTGATTTTGATTTGATCAAGAATTAAGGAACGATTTTTACTAATTTATCCTCCTGATTAGATGTTATCAATGATGCGAACCTTTTGCACCTGAATGTAAATTCCGGTGTACATTCAAAGGAAGTAGTATTCACATATGATTTCACTAGCTTCAATAAAAATTCAATAATTGCGTTAAATTATAATATGATTATTATTCCCTAGGAAAATCAATATATAAACCTAATTAAAATAGGAAAGAAAAAGAAATCCTAAGCTGTTTTGAATTAGGAAATGACGGCATGCATATACCATTAGGAAACAGTTAGTTCAGTTATAAAAGCAGCTGAGAAACCCCCACATTCATATCATAATTCATAATTCTCAATTCGCTCCCACAGTTGAAGATTTGATTACAAGATTCTATCTATTCTCGAAGATGGCGAATTCCATCCTGCGGGGACTTCGATTCCTGCCGACTGACGAGGTTTTAATCGACATTCTCATGGAATTTCTCCTATGCAGAGCCGAAGGAAAATCCTTTCCAACCTCTCTAGTTTCCGAAAAGATTTTGTACGGAGAAAACGCAACTCCCTGGAGAACCTTTAACGATGAAGACGACGCATGGGAATCTTTAGACACTGAGTCCGATAAGGGAAGAAAAGACGTCCGTTTCGTCTTGACTCAGTTATCCACCATGAGCGCCAAGAAGAAATCAAGAACAGCCGGTTGCGGGACGTGGGACGGACAGACCGGAAGTAAAGAAATCAAGAACTGGAAAGGCGAAATCATTGGGTCCACGAAGATGTTGACTTATCGGGCGAAACCTGGTTCGGAATTTTCCGACCCGTCTCACGTGGCACAGTGGAGAATGCAGGAGTATGCACTGTCTGGGGTTTCTTTAGAAAAGATGATATTAAACCACGTAAATATCGATAATTACGTGATCTGCAAGGTAACTAGGGATTGTACCAAATCAGAATGTCTCAAGAAGAGAAAGTACGGGCCGGAATCATCGGAAAACTCTTTGACGAACAAGAAATTCAAAATATTAAAGGAATTAATATCGATAGCTTCATCCAACGATGATCGGGTTCACCAAAATAATAATAATACTAATAATATTGATGTTCATCATCAGCCTGTCAAGGACGAACAATTAATTTATAATTATAGCAATTATCTGACGACCAAGGATGATCAATTGGGTACAAGTTTTGAGGATCAGTCATGGGTTAATAATGCATATCCACAATCTAATTCTTCGACGGTAGACGAATCGGGTTCGGTCGACCATTGCGTTGATATGGTTAAATCCGAGGTAAAAACAGAAGCAAGTACTAGTACGTTAATAACGTCGACCCCAGAAGATAAAGATTGGCTGAATAGTCTCCTGCTTAATATGGATTTTGATGCTGAACCTTTGATTTCGAATGGTGATTATTTTAATTTTCCTTAATGGAATGTATTGAAAAAAATTTATCATATAATATTGTACCATTTAGTTATAAAATTTGAAATAGAAATGTGACTCCGTCTCACATCAAAATTATGCATATATATTAATAAGAAATAAGCTTAATAATTATCTCTTATCAACTTAATCACGACGCCAGCTAGGCCTCTAATGGCGACCTGAGGATCCCTTTTTACATGTATAAACTATACTTGATTGCACAAAATAAATTAAAAGACAACTTAAAATATTAACTTATATCTATTTCTTCTAACACAAAAACAAATGTCAAAATATTAAATAATACTTTGAATGTATTATATAACCTACGAAACAAGAATTTTTAACAATCTTTTTTTAAAAAAAGGAAAAGGATAATATTGTTAAAATATACTTTTGTATTAGAAAATTTTAAATTACTGCATTAAAATACCAACCTTTTTTTTAAAAAAAAAATTCTTTTAGAAAAGGTAAAAGGATTTTATAT
>JAOXNR010000029.1:163424-193690 GCA_028571225.1 Parsonsia alboflavescens
TATATATATGTATATTTGTTGAATAATAGATTTTTGTATGTATATATATAGAAGTCACGGGGAGAAGTAGACGATTCTACTATATAAAATTTTTGGCTCTATTTCCCACAACTCTTGATGAAGGATAATAGAAGAATCAAGAATTTAACAAATGTGTATGATTGAGAGAGAAAGAAAGCTTCGAAGAAATTGAAATCGTTTTCAATCATCTTGCTTTCTTTTATAATTAATTATTTCTTGACAAATACATTGAAGAATCTTTTACGCGGTTCTATAATTATAGTGTTAAGAAATTTGATGGGTTGCTTTCTTAAGTATAGCTTTTAAACTCAATTATTACAAGTTTTGATAAAAAGCTAAGCACAAACTTTTAAATGGTTAATTAATGAGATAAGACAGCATTCAAAAAAGAACCACCAAATTTGGCTCATTTCACTTGTCACTAACATGGAGACACAAAATACTGGCCAAACCTATTAGTAGTGGTTTTTTCTTAATACATTATTATTAAATCTCTCAACTTGACTAAACCCTTCATAAGTTGTAACTTCTACATAAAAATACGTGTGAGAATTTATCCGGACACTGTTAATAAAAAAAAAAAATAAATGTATGCATTTATTTTAATCAATTAAATCCTTAATTTATGATTTCATCTATTGAACTGGTATACCTTTTATTTTAGTCCATTTACTTTTCGTATGTAGTTTAACCATTCACATAATTTCTCAACAAAATGGCTAATTCGATTAATTTGGAAAGTAATGATCACACCTTAACCACGTAATGATGTTGTCTACAATTGGCATAGTGAAAGAGTGATTAAACTTATAAGTAAGCGTCCTCGGGACACTTCACTGTTAAATAGATGGAGTGTGGGAGGAATGACAAATAAAAAGATCATAAGTTTCGAATTTGAATTTCATCAACATTTCAAATTTAACCTCATATATACGTTAATCATTTGAGTATATTGACGACTTAATGATGCAAAAGAAAAGTAACGTGTAGATAAAATGAAATTCTTCTTTTGACTTAAGAAAAAGAAAAAGAAAAATTATATATGGTAAGTGGATGGTATTTATTAGTTAGGTAAGATGTGCAGAAACCCTGGTGGGGGGGGGGGGGGGGGGGAATGAGAATGTCCAAAGGGAACACGAAGGAGACAAACAAAGAATAAACAGAAAAAAAAATTGGACCCAAAAAAAACCAAAAAAAAAAAAAAAAATTGAAGGCCGTTGGTATTGTCTTATTCAGAAGCTAGATTCAATTAAGCTCTTCGTAGGGAATTATGAAAAAATCAAATTAAATTAATTAATTATGAAAAAACTTCATGGGAGTTTTAAAACAATGTTAAACTTGTTCGTTAAAAATAAAATAAAAATAAAGTTATATGTAAGGATAAATATAGGAGTGATCACATAACCTATTTTAGTAAGTACTCCATTAGTATCGTTTTTATATTCACGTATATTTAAATTACAATGCTTCTACACTCAAAGATGTGACCTGCATAACGTAAGTTGCGGATTCGACGCTTCTCTCGATTCATATGAGTTTGAAAAGTTATTTTTATATGATATCATTCATTACAGTTAAAAGAATAATAATAATAATGAATTTATTTATATTCAATTTAAATACCAAAAAAAAAAAGAGTCCTATCCTAATTAGAAAATTGGATCAAATTTCCCTAAACCTCTTATAAAACAATTTTTTTTTAACATTATAATAAAAAGGAAAAATATAAATTTCTTTTTGTAGAAATGATAAATCTATAAATAAAATTGAAAACCTAAGCATTAACAGAGATAGCGTGACAAAAATTATTTCAAACTCTATAACGATATTTTCATGCTCAATCACATAGACCACGTTTGTTTGTATGTACTCATTCAATTCTAAATTGTTTCATAATTATGGATTTTGGTCCCCTCTGCTCATCTTTAAGGCAGCTTTAAATTTTCCTTCAATGTCAATTTCACCGAGTATGACTTTTGTGGATTTTTTTTTTTTTTAAGACCGCCTTATCTTCTCCTTTTTTTTTTTTTTTTCTCTTTCTTTTTCTAAATGTCATTTCTGCCCCCCCACCACCACCCAAAGGAATTATTCGTTTCTCCGGTCCCCTCTCCTTGCGTTGGGTTATTTTTATTTTCGAAATATGGTCTTATATAGTTCAGATTTGAATGTTTTTTCAATTCGTTATCTAGAATTAAATATTTTATTCTTTTAAAATATATAAAATTTTATTAACAATTTCTTTAGTAATTTTTTTTATTAAGATAAAATGAAAAGTTTAATTTCAATCGTATGGATATTATTAAAAAATAATCAGAGATTAATCTAAATACTCCCTTCATCCAAAAATATAATTCATTTAAGGATGTTTAATTTATCTTTCAATACAAATAATTTTTCTTGCAATTATAAGTTCACCATTATAACCTTTTTTTTTTCCTATTATTGTCTTTCATTGATATACTTCCTCCATCACTAAATATAAGTCACTCGCTGTTATCTTACAAACGAGATAACTTTTTTTTTTTTTCTTCTAAACTGCCCTCTAATCATCGTTCCAAAAATCTAAATATCATTCTATGAGTATATTATTAGAGGAATAATGCAAGAAAAATATTTATTTAAAATGATTTAAAGTTAGAGACGGATGGAGTATTAAATTTAAAGTTGTTGATTGAGGAAACTTTAGTGGAGGACACATGTCACATTGTCACTTATCAACAATAATTTTTAGGAAATTTGTGGAAAATAAAATAAAAAAAAAAAGGTAAAATATAGGGAGTATTAATTATATTGATTTATATCTATATTACAAAACTTATTCGTTAAAAATAACAATCAGGAGTCAGGACATAAAAATTTGGTTGGAAATGTACTACCAATTGTAATAACTCAATTCTCAAATTTATTTGCTACAATAAGCAAACCCCTTTTTTTTTTTAAAAAAAAATGGTATTCTAATCAATTTTCACGTATGTCAATATTACACTTATCTAAAAAGATATTGATAAGATTCAAATTCGAAACATATGATTTGTGTGATGGTCAGAAGAAGAGACTAAGCAACTTAACTTCACACCCTTTTTCTTGCGGGAGACTAACCTTAGACTCACCAAATTTAATTAGTTCTAAAAGGATTTCATGATTTGAACTTCTAAGATCTACTCCTACTTCAACAGGCAATCTTGGGGTATGTATAATATGTAGAGCACCACACAACCAAAAAGAGGAATAAAACAGTTCACTTCTTGCTTTCTTTTGCAAGTTATCTCTTTCTTGTGATCAATTCCGTACCTGATATTTATTTATCACGAAAGATACATAAATTTGATTGGTACACGTAAGCTAAATATTATAAATTGAGGAAAAAATATATATATATATATATATATTGATCTTTTCCAAAAACCTAATACATGATTTTGACTTTATCTGAATACTAACATGTATTAATTAAAAGTTTGAAATATTTTTATCACATATTTTCCTTAAAATTTAGTATATATCACTATTAATGATGCACAGAAGATGATATAAAAAATATTATAGAAAATCCAGAACCCAATTAAGGTGCCATCTATCTGATCTTTCCACCATATACCAATGGGATTATACTTGAGCCTTTTCCATCATTTTCTTGAGTAGTTCCACTTGTGGATGTGGGTTTTTTCCCTACTTTCCTCTCATGCTTTTTCCCTCACTTATGACCTACTACCGTGTGGGGAGTAATATCATTTTCCTTTCCAAATGGGCTTAGAATCAAACTTTTCACAGTCCCTTCTCACCTACTTCAAGAATCAAGATTTCACCTTTTCTTTTCATCTATCTATAAAGAAAATGTTGCAACATGATTTAAACATTAGCCTACAGCTCATCAATTGCACATGAAAAATCTTTGAAATGGGCTCAAGTTGTTAGCTGTCAAAACTGCCAAAGAAACTCAAGCAAAAGACTTTTGAAGAAAAGATAAAGGTTATTGGTCAATATAATTATGAACAGCTATAATTATGAAAGGAAGAAGAAATTACAAAAGCAAGAGGAAAATGCACATGTTGCATTCTCACTTTCATTATTTCTTCTTGTTTCTTTACATGACGTGTGTTCATCCATGGGATAGATTAATAAAAAAACATTTGATTCAAAAAAACAAAAAGAAAAAACAAAGATTATATATTCTGTATAATATACAGAAAAAAATTAATGTTCATCACTGATTAATGTCTGGTAATCATCTTCTTCTTCTGCTGCTGGAACCTTCTCAAAACTCCTTCAATGGTGATATCAAAGGCATCTTTACTGTTTTCCAATCCATGACTTGACCTAGCATACAAAAATCTTGGGATGAGATCTATGATTGTTTCTCTCATCTTCCTCACCTCTTCTCTGCTGAATCTTTCCAGCACTTTTTTGACAGAAACTGTTCCATTTCTAACATCATTATTATCTATGAAAACCGAATATGTTTCAGCATTCTGAGGCATGTGCCATTGGTACTGTTCTCTGAAGCTTCCTTCCCAGAAATAAACGGGGATTGAGCCAGCCAACATGCAATCAAAAAAGGACCTTCTTGTGAATCCATCACCTTTAGGCTGGAGGCAGAAATCCGAATCAAGAAAAGCTTCAAGAATCGACGGTGCACCGTCGTAGCAACGGGTTTCTGAGCAATCAACCACCCCACATGATCCTGATTCTTGCTTGCAGTAATTCATCAGAACTCCCCTGAAGTCATTCTTGATCTTCTTTCTCGTGGCCCCAACAAAACAGAAGAGCTTTCCCCTGTTTCTTCCACGAACATAGCTCTGCCATTCTGAGATATCAGATTCAGATCGAGGATGGAATGCGGTAGGATACGGAACACTGATTTCTAAGGGATCCCATTTACTCCTCTCAACTGAAATTTTCAAAACATTCTTCATTAATGGCATGTAAATAAAACTAGAACCCCACTCTGCATCACTGTTTGTCAATCTTCGAAAATCCCATGTCAATCTACCAAACATAATGAAATGATCCAACCCATTTGATTTCTTCCAGTACGGTTGATCTTTAAGCCAATTTAGCACCAATTCACTGTGGCTATCCCTATCCTTTGAAGTATAATTGAACCATAAATACTTCCCAACAGCAAGTCCAACATAAAACGGCACGTAATAAGCTGTAGCTTCATCTGGATTCAAAGTTCTACACTTGTGATTCAACATCCTAACATGATAAATCACCTCAGCAGCATACATATCCGTCCAGTACCAAGCCGGAGCAAGACTCTCCTGGACAACACCGTCTAATCCGGTGGCCTCAGGCCCAAAACCACCATTGGAAACAGCATTACACCTGGAACTCCAAGGGTCTAACTCGTGACAGTTATCCAAGAGTTCCTTGTTAAACATGGGAGGAAGGTCATACACAAAAACTTTCCCAAACCCACATCTCCCATCATCAACAAAAACATCTTTAGAACCTGGAAATTTCTGCTGCTGCTGCTGATGCTGGAGGAGCTGCTTCTGGACCTGTGGAGAAGGAGGAGTCTTGGATGAATCCCGGGCAAAGAACACAATTATCAATACTTGGAAAAGGATAGTAATCAAGAGACAACAAGTTAGACGCAAGGCGGACTGGGATTTGATTGATGAAGAGTTGAGGAAAGTGTTAATCTTGAAGGAGAGAGTATTGTAGGTTTTCTTGGGTGAAGAAGAAGAAGAATGGTGGCTGTTAAAAGTCGTGGTGGTGGTGGTGGTGGGCAGCATCACTTTCCACTTTCTTGAAAATGTGAAGAAAGATGGATAGAGAGTAGTGGAGAGATTGAACGAAGGAGAGAGAAAGGGTGCATGAGGGATTGATTGTTGAAGATTGCGTGTAGTTCTAATCTAAAGACTAAAAAGCTGCAGCCTTTCTCTCTCTCTTTCGCTACTTGCAATCTTCTTCCTATATATTCTTCTACAGTAGGGTGGCTGACTACTGTTTTCTTGGCTCTCCGTATAATATACTAATAAATAAATAAATTTAAATAATATCCGCCAATGCTATTTGTATGATTCTTCTGGTAGTACGTGGAGACAGAGACTCCACAGTAGAGAGAGAGAGAGCGATTCATTTAGCTTTTTCTCAACTCTTGTGCGGTCTTGTGACATTTCTTGACTATCCTGACAAAAAGAAAAAGAGTAAATTTTGAATTTAAAATAATAAATTCTTAGTTTTTTGTATTTAAATATATTAGAAATAATTCGTACGACGTTTTATTTTTAATGCAAAGAATTGAGTTATGGAAATTAATTATGAAGGGTAATTAATTTTGAGTTCAATGAGGGATAATATGTACTTACCCTCTCCATTTCACTTTTTAATCGTTTTTAGTGGGGGCTTTTTATTTGTTATTTTTGCGAATGCATAATCAATTTCCTAAAATTTCTAGGGTTTACTTGAATTAATTTATATTAGAATTTCACTATTTGTAAAAGTTATAATTTATTAGTGGTATCAAAAGAATACGAAGTAAAATAAAAGAAAATAAAATTAATTTAAGATGTTTTTTGAGGGTGAAAATGAGGGAAAGAATTGGGTGCAAAAGAATTTAATTTAATTTATATCAAAATTCAAAAGTACCCAAGAAAACAAATGGAACTTAATCTTTTTAAAAGCTATTTTTGAGAGTGAAAATAAAGGAAAGAATTGGATCCAAAAGAATTTAATTTAACTTATTATATCAAGGTTCAAAAGTATCCAAGAACTTAGGGGGCTTGATAAAAATGTCCATATTCCCTAAATTTTTACAATTTTTTTTAACATATTTAAAATATACCCGTATAGGTTTTATGATTGTTTTCCATGTCCATTAAGTAGTTAGTACCTTTGATATGAATTAGCTTAGTTTCCTACCATGAACTATCACCATATCTATGTTGTGGTACTCTAAACACTTAAAACCACAACTTCTGTCAAACTTTTCCTTTTTCTATCAAAATCTTACCAATTGATCATGGGCTTGCATGGCATAGCTTTTTTGGGACATAATTTCTAGGAAAAGACAAGAAGATGTTATGTCTTTTGCTCTCATACACCACATAACAAATTAGGGATTTATGTTCAACAAAGCATTTCAAAGTTTAAAATTTGAGGACAATCTACATTCTCTCTATGTCTCCTCTCAAACTTCAAAAAAGGGTTCAACATTATTGGCTTCTTTCAATTTCCTTCCTTCGGCTTAGGGATCTTTTTGTACTCATAATTGTTGATGTCTATCTTATCTTGCATAGCCTACAGAAGACAAGACACAAACAAAAGGTTATAAGCCTCAAAATCAAATGTCCATGGAGTTTTTTTTTTTTGGATTGCAGATTTTTCTATACCTTCAATTCTTCTTCCAGCGAAATCCTTTTAGGCTTATATGCATCCATCGGCCCTGTTCTTGATAGAGCTTTTTTCGTCTCAATAATCTCCCATTCTTGATCATCCTTCACCTTAGCAATATCCTTGCTAAAATTAAAAAAGGTAAGTCCGATTAAAACTGGGGTTTGGGGAAATTATATGTGTTTATTTGAGCTAAATAAAGAAACCTAAAAGAGACATTGTTTCCCTGACAGGGTGCTAAAAAAGCTATAGAAAACCTACCAGAACACAAGTGTGAACGGCTATAACATAAGTAGTTACAACACAAGAGATATAAACCATATAAATATAAACCACTTATTCCTTATCTTAGACTTGGCAGTGCCTCTAACACATATCTTTTGTGTTTCTAAGACTCTAAATTCCTTTAGAACACTCAGCTGCTAAGAAGGCTTCAAAAAACCTGATATGTTTACCTAATTGCTTCAAGAAGAGGTCCCTTAAAAAGCATCATAAGGTCACATGTTGATTAAAATCAATTATGTATAAAAGGCTTCAACTTGCATGGTAATTTGAGGACATCCAGTGCAAGCATCAGTGTAATTTCAGCACCCTGAATCTAATATCAGAAGAGAGATGCTACGAATAATGCAGTAAAAAGGAAAAGTACGAAAGAAAATAATGCATATCCAACAGTTTATCATAGAATGTCATAGCACATATCATCGGATGATAGGATTCACCTGCCCTGAAGTAAATGGCCAAGACCAAGTGTCCCAAGGACGGTAAGCGAGATCATAGGAAGTCCATATCTTATAAAAGGAGATGTCCTGCCAAATCTTTTGAATCCTGAACATGTATTCTGCAGCTTGGAATCAGAGGAAACATTAGATTTGTGAACTTTCTTAGACTGCTCCATAATAGTTTGAACACTTGCCATCAGTGAACATCACGAGCACACCTACAGCAAAAGATTAATGTCATGAACAGTTCTGTAGATAAACTTATTTAGCTGACTTATCAACTGTCATGGATAAGTAAATCTCTGTGTTATAGAATAAAATTTGTATTTTTTTTCTTCTCTAATTCTTACATCAAAATTAACAAATGCACCATAGGTTATTTGATGATCCAGAGTGTATTTCAGGCAATATTACTCAAGAAAGATAGATTTAGCTGTTTCATGGGATAACTTCTCATAATCTACTATAAAGCCTACTTGTCAATAGCTTTTGAGTTTACCCGACCTAAAGACTTTTTAAAATTTAAAAGTTGCATATGCCTTCTTTGGAAAAAAAGACAGTTTTTTTTTTTCTTTTTCTTTTCATTGAACAAAGGATATATGAGCTTTTCCCTCCATGTAAAGATGCCATATTAAATGCTAAAAATGAGAAAATAGCTTCAAAAGGAAGAACAAATTCAATTTCAATCAATGGTATGTACAAATATTATCGAATTCACGAGTGAACTCGACTAATCAACTTCAAAGCTGAGAATTGTAGCTAAACTAAACCTTACAATGTTTGAGATCATCACACTACCCAATCTTGAGAAGCCAACTTATAGGCATAATATACATGCCCAAATACTTGCTAAACCAATCATAAAAACCAATACTCACATCCAGAAAACATTGTTGTCTCATATATGAATGGATATATAGATATGCCTAATAAAAGCAATAATTTATGATGCCAACTTTAACACAAACATGCAACATATATATACCCAAGAGAACTCAATTCTACCGCTGGAAATATATACCCACAAGACAGGATCAGACAAAAGAAAAAACCCCATTAAATCAGCATGGAGTTAAACCCGGCATCTAATAAGGAGCAAACAAAAATGGGAAGCTCTTATTGATAGTAAAGCTGAAGAACTAAAAATCAATCAATCTAAAACCAACAGAAGTCAGATTGGGTAATGGAATAAAAATTGCAAAAGTAAACCCACAAAATAAATTCTTAAAAGAGATTGATAAAAGATTCTCACCAATTTCTACAACCAATCTAAGATTTCTAATAATACACATTGGAATCAAGTTGAAAAACCCCATGCAAGGGAAGAACAGAAAAAGTAAGGAAAAGGAAACCCTTAAGCACAATGAGGTACACTTGTAGATAAATTTTATTCTCATATATAAAGCCTAACATACAGTAGCTCTAACTTTAAACTGAAAGGGCACAGGCATATAAGTCTGCACAAGCATTTCCATGGATTCATGAGTTTACGACTTTATAAAATTCATTCAACAGACATTAAAAGAAAAATTACATTTCATGAATGAAAAACACATGTTCAAAGACTATACATCCAGCTTGCTAGCTAGCCCAATTTGCCACAAGTTCCAAGATATAAAGTTGCTCAACTTACATATTACACTTGGCTTAACCCCAAACTTTTTTTGATAAATAACATGACTTAGCACTTAGTTAGAAGTTCAATATCAGAACTCTGTTTTCATGAATGGCATTAAAAACTATGAATTAAAGCATTGTACTGAAATGGTATACTGCAAGTTGCTCAAAACTAAGGCTAGCCTATAGACTTATCACAGAATCTCAGATTTAAGAGCTTATATATAGGGAATACAGCAGGGAAAATAGAAATAACTCATAAAATGACATTAATAACTCAAAAATAAAAACTAAAGGGCTAGTTTCATTAACTGCCGAATATAACTTAGTGAAATATAAGTGTGAAGTCAATGCTATGCTGAAAGTATATACAAGTCATCCAAAGTCATGCTCAACCATAAAACAACATGAACTAACTTCAAGTAAAGGTTTCTCTCATTTACAAATTTCTTTTAAAATAAAAAAGATCATATGCACATAAAACAGTAAATATCTAGAGATTCATACTGTGAAATAGCCACAAGAAACTACTACAATATGATCATACAACAGCACGGAAGCAGAAGACTTAATCAAATTGTCACCATAAGCATGGCAGCACATTAGTACGGCTCTATTCCAGAAAGAAAAATAGTGCATTGCATGATATCTCATGAACAGAAGCAAATGAACCATTCCCTTCATTCATTAACTGAGTTCTACATAACGCAAACATGTGACCTCACTGAAGAAAAACTTCAAAAGACTAGACATTCCAATTGAGATTCACCTAAATACTGAAAACCTCAAAAGAATACTGCCTTGTGAATCACCCATGAAGCTATGACACGTTGCAACACCCATACAAAGTTCACCTCTGTGATGATGTTCATGGTTTTAAAGACTTTCTAGAGTTAAACATCATTTCTATCCTCAAATGAACCAAACATTTTCAATGGGGAGAAAAAAGGGTAAGATAATCGGTTTCAGAAATATAAATTACCTGAAACCACTAAAAGAATTTGAAAAAGACCCCAATTTTAGCAAACTGCCGGAGAGAGGGGACAGGATTTGTTACTATGACAAACGAGAGAAAAAATAGAATTGAAAGGAAAGAAATAGAGATGAGAGAGGAGTTGGGTTTAGCGTTTTTGAGACCGATGGCGGAGGTCGCGGAGGCGAGACGGAATCTGGTGGAGGCTGTGGTTTCCATGGTCGGAGAAAGTAAGCTAAATGGGCCTCAATGATTAACTAAAAAATTAAAGCCCAAAACATACTTAAGCTGCGGTTATTAGCCTATCGCAAAATAAGCTAGAATGAAGAACCCATTCTTCTAGGGCTTCTTACGGGAACCTTGACATTTTTAGCATAGCTTCTAAGGTTTTCTAGCAAAAAATAATAATAATAATAAAAAAAAATAAATTTTAGAAAATTTTCCTTTTAAAAAGAGAGTTAAATTTAACTCATTTATATTTGAATAAAAATGTTATTCTAATTTTCTTTTTTTTAAAAAAAAGAAAATAATAAAACTAGTAAAAATAATTGTTTTCTTTTTCCCGAGTATTTAACAGGTAAGATGGTTTGCAAAACCAGAGTTGAGGAAGACGCAGAGACAGAGACACAGAGACAGACAGAAACCCCAAAGCCAACTGCAGAAGAGAAATCCTCCAAAGGAGAATGGAAGCAAACAAAGTTCCTGACGTCGCTGAAACGGCAGGAGCTTCTTCTTCTTCTCGTTCTTCTCGGAGGAGAAAAAAGAAGAATGATGTTGTCGAAGATATTCGGATTAAGATTTCTGAAGCGCTTGAGCAATTCAAGGCGTCCAATGAACAGGGTAAAATTGAGCATTGTTAAATGTTTTTCGCTTTGGTGTTTTAAGTGAGTTGAAGAGTATAGTTTTGAGGCCGTTTTTTTTTCAGTACATTGGTGGTTGTTTGTGTTTTTAATTTGCTGAACGGTGAGTTTTAATCCGGAAAACAAAGTGCGTGTCTTGTGCTTTTTTGTTTTGTTAATAAAGGGATTCCTTTTGCCTTTTTTTTTGTTTTTGTTGGATTTCATTTGTCTGAGAATTCTTGGGTGACTGATGCAAATTCATGTGTTTCTCTAAAATGTATGTTCAAAAGAAGAAAGTTCTTTGTTTGTCTTTAATCGAAACAAGAGATGGAAAAGGAAGACAATGGTGCGTGATAATGGGAGTTTGCTCTCTTTGGAAATTCTGCTTCTTGAAATGATAAGTAGAATTGTACATATGGGATTATGTATGCCAGCTACTGTATTTTCTTCTTAGATTGTTGTAGACAAAATCAGTTATGGTAAATAACTTCTTTTACTTATGAAATATTAGATGATTCTTTGGATATTCAACAATCAGCCAACAATGATGAAGTATAGAGATTCTTTAAACCTGAAAAACCTGTGAACTCAGAGAAAGGATTGATCAAACTTTTAGTGCCTTAATCTTAGTTAACCTAGATATTCCTTTTTTTTCGTGGCAAATAAATGGTTGCATACATATTCTATTGAGTGCATGGTGTAACTTATGTGGTATATAGATAGTTGCATATGTAACATCTGAGGTCTGTTCTTAAAAAATGGCATGCCATTGTACTCCAATACCGATAATATGACTTGAAAATTTATCTAACCTCAATTTATTTTTTCCCAGGGAAAAGATAATGCTTTGCAAAAGTTCCAATTACAATAGTATAACAAGCATCTCTTTACAGATTTGAAAAATATAGAACTATAGATTATACTGATTGTGAAGCATAATCTTATCAGCATGTATAACGTTATCCATATATGCTAGTGAACTCTGTACATCTTAATGAATTGACGTCAGGAATGGGGGTTCTGGATGCATAATTTGATTACCTTGCAAAAGCTGTCCCTTCAGTTGTTTCTATTTCAAAGTATTGTGTCACTTGCCACTATTCTTAGTCTGAATAGAGGCATCCTTTAGAGGATGGATTTTAATTGAAATGACTAATTTAAGCTTGCACAAAATTTAGAATAGTTGTGTTATATTATTATCATAATTTCTACAATTGGAATGACAATGAGAAACTTAACCCCAACATTTTTTATCCTATACTTGATTATATTGTCATCTATTATTATTAATCCGTAAATTTCTATATGTATGATTTACTGAATTCCCAACCTTTATTGCATTTATGTATTCTCTTTGACTGCCTAACAATTTTCAAATTAACTACTTGATTCTCCTCTCCTCTTAGAGGATTTCAGATTTTTTATTTCCTTTTGCAGAAATTTTAAATTTGTTAAACTTAGCAGATTAATCCATATATGAAAAATTCCTAACCAGTTTTTGAAACTTCCCTTAATAAATAAATAAATAAACAAATAACCTATAGCAGCCAAATCTGACAAGAAGAATGCACATAAGTCACATTTTTGGCTGGTCTCAACGTAGATAAGAATGTGAATTAATATTTGTTTTGTTAGATCTTTCACACTATAGCATAAGTTTTTGGGACTATATTTTGAGCATTCAATGCTTATTTACTTTCTTTAATTTGGAAATCTTTAATTATTATCCAAATTACATGTTAGAAGAAATGTAATCTTCATCATGAAGTAATCTTTGATGTGAGAAGAACATTACGGTGAGAAGTGGAGTGAACAAAATGGGAACATATTTGTAAAGTAACGGAAACTCTACACTTAGGATTCCTAGTATAATTCTTTGTTCTATTTTTAAGTTTATTTCGTCCATATGTTTATAAACTTGCCCCAGTGGAAAGCCTTAAACTTCTAAATTTTCTTTAACTGTTGTGCAAAATCCTTTTGAGGTTGCTGCTGCTGTTAAGCTAGTTTTTAGATTAGATTCACAATTTCACACCTTACTTATCTGCTGGGGTCTCGATACTACATAAGAATTGGAAGTTTAACATGTATATCTTATTGTGCAGTATTTACATTTGAAGCCGATCTGACAAATCATCATCGTGCTTTAGTTCATACCTATTGCAGAAAATTGGGTATGAGGTCCAAAAGTTCTGGGTGAGTGTATAGCTCCTTAAATATGTTCTGGTCAAACTCATGTTTCTGTTGGCAATGTAGTCCTGATTTCTTGATGTAGTTGAAATTTTGTGTGTAGATTCTCCTTAAATTTTATTATATATCTGTCTTGTGCAGGCGTGGGAATCAACGATGTGTTTCTGTTTTCAAGACCAAAAAGTCAAACAGAAGCAATGAAAGAAAGGAGAATCTTACTGTGTTTAAATTTTCAGGAGAGTCTAAAGATGTCTTACAGGAGATATTTATTCGTTATCCCCCTGGTGATGAGATGAATCAGAATATGGCTGTGCAACGTGGTGAGGATTCTGATAGATCAAAAGGAATAAGAGATGATATATTTTGCAAACCTTCAATGAGTAAATCTGAAATTTTGAAGAATCTGGAATCACTTCCTTCAAGAATAGAAAAGAGCCCTAACCTCAGACAGGTTCCTTCTAAGTTTTGTGTTTCGGATTTGTTTGTTTTATTGTCTTATTATGATGATTTTTTAGACTTGTTCTTCAGTTTTAGTTTTACTATATTCATGTGTCTCATATGGTTCAGATAACTGAAGAAAGGACTAAGCTTCCAATTGCACCTTTCCAGGATGTCATTACATCAACTATTGCAGATAATCAGGTTTTACACATTTTTCTTTTTAGAACATAATCTCTGCATAGTAATGTCTCTGCCACTTTCTCAGTTTAATCATTTTTGAAAAAGCAGGTGGTTCTCATATCTGGTGAAACGGGCTGTGGAAAAACTACGCAGGTTATCCATTCATTGCTAACTTCTCTGTTCTTAGCATGACATGGCCCATCAATGTAGAGCATTCTTGTCTGTGTGTGTGTTTTTGTTTTGTTTTGTTTTTGGTCTTGAAAGCATTGAGACCAGTGAATTCTTTCAAACTAGTTCAGACTGAAGAATTTTTTAATTTGGAGTGCTGGAAAATGGAATGTTGACTATTATGTTAGTTACTATATTTTAGATAGGATTATAACTGTTAATTGATATTAGATTAGATTAGTAGTTACCTAGTCTAATATGGATGGGATTAGTAGTTATCTAGTCTAATTATAGTGACCGATTAGGTATTCTTGATTTCTTTATATACATGTATGTTTATGATAATTTGATATGAGAAATTTATTATTCTCTTCAATCCTAAATTTCTAGATGGAATCTGATATACAATCAAGCTTTCTTCCTCCTTTTTTTTTTTTTTCCCTTTGTGTGCGCTTGTTGGGGGGGGGAGCTGTAGTAGGTGTTTGGCCGTTCCACGTGTCTTTACTTTTGGAGCAAGTAGTAGAATCGAAGCCTTATAGTTCGAATTATTTCCGGAGAATATATTTCAATGCCTTTCTTCTTTTCCTTCATATGCAATTTGGTGCTTGTCTTCCTGTGGCATTTTTTCTTCTGCTCCCTTTTTGTGGTTTTGGGGCATGTAATTGGTAACTATATCTGTTCATGCCACTTCTAGTGTTATCGGTTAGCTCTCATCTCAAACTGATGTTGCTGCCGTTCATATCCAATAATTGCGGGTTACCCTGATGTTACTGTGATAGCTATCATTAGCAATCATTTTTATCATGAATAAGTTTCTGAATCTTCTACATGAATCAGGTCCCCCAATTTCTTTTGGATCATACATGGAGTAAAGGTGAGACATGCAAAATAGTCTGTACACAGCCACGGCGAATTTCTGCTACCTCAGGTGTGAATTGCTGTAAATCTGAACAAAATTTCTGTTCATATTATCTTTCTGTTTAATGCCATTCTGGATTTAATGAGTGTTTTTATCTTATATGCAGTTGCTGAGAGAATATCTTGTGAAAGAGGTGAAAGCATTGGAGATACTGTTGGCTACAAGGTACAATATTTCCATGGTTGTTGTCATGTTAAGATCCTGTTTTAGTTACAACTTCATTAAGATTATGGTTGTCTTAGATTGTTTGGATTCTTTTATTATTATGATAAGTGCAATAAAAATGGCTGAAACCAATTTATAAAATTCTGGTTGCAAGACATCCATTTCACCTGGAAAAGTAAGATAGATTTCTAAGCTTTTGAAGAACCTTATCAGAACTGTAAAATAAGTTCTACAGTAAAATGTATTCACCAATCAGAATAGGTCCTGTTTTCTTCACTATATTCTTATTTACACTCCTTATTGTGCATGTCTTTCCGCAATGAAACCTTCAACCGATGTGTCTCTGACTGTGGGCATTCATAGAAGTCTGGAGATGAGCAATCCCTAGTCTCAAGATTCTTCTACCAAAATGCAGATTGCTGTAATAGTTTAAGTTGGTTTGAGTTCAGCTGTTCCAAGTAAACTGAGGATGCTTCGGCAAATTTTGAGTTAAAAGTTAAAACAGGCCAAACCTTTATGTAATAGCAGTTTCCGTAGAAGCTCTGGACAGTAGCAGACATTTCTTTAAACTTATCTTGAAAAGCTAGCAAATGCTTAAATACAAAGGATCACATCTAAATGTCCTACAGAAGTTGACTACTTTCTCTCATGCACTTGAAGGTTCTGAACCAGAGAATGTTTAATAAAAATAAAAACGCACCATACTGACCGTTACATTCACATCCACTTAGTTTATCTAACCTTAGTTTAGTTCACTCACCCCAATTCTCTAGTGCATGTCTTCATTGCTTCAACTGACAATGCACTTCTAGTGTTCAGAACAAGTTGCTCTGCGTCATTATGGAATTGAGTAACCTAATTCAGGTTGATGAGTTCCATAAAGTTAAAAAGATAGTGACTTCAAGTTTTATGTGCCTCTGGAGGCAGGTAAGGTTTGTGGTGATTTTTACCAAGCCTCTAGCAGATAATGTGAAGCTGCAGGCCAATCAACGTGCAAGCCGAGCAAATGCTTAGCATAATAGTGACATTTAATTTTTAAATGCCAAAATTTCCAAAAGATGGGACAAAGTTATGTACAGTTTATCATGCACTGTTAACATGAAACTCCAGTAAAATAAAAAACACATTTGATTTAAGACTCGGCACACTTGCTTCCCACTCAAAACATTGGTAACTTGAAGTTCTAATATATGCATATGATTTTTTGACCTTAAGAATTGCTTTTTGGTTTTGCTCACAGATTGAGAATATAGTGCAGCCATCTTCTGCAATTTTGATGTCCAATTTTGTATACACATGTTTGTTCCTTTGATTATTTTTATTTTTGTTGGTTTCATCACTACATTAACTGTCAATTATTCTTATGTTCTAATGCATTTGTATTATAGTCTTGAAAACGTATATGTGACGATGGCAGATACGGCTGGAAATGAAAGGTGGAAGGCATTCTTCGATCGTGTTCTGCACCAATGGGGTATTGTTGAGGGTTTTAGTTAATAAAGGAAGTGACAAGACAAGCAAAAAACGATTGAGAAAGTTGACAAAAAATGAAGCCACAGACATAAGTCACATTATTGTGGTTTGTCTCTTTATACTTTTGTCTGAATGCGTTATAACATATCCTTCAGTATTCTATCCTGTTTACATCCATCCATCTATTATTATGCCATACCTTTGCACCATTAGCAAATTACATCTGAAACTTTTATTGGGCAGAAAGCCTCAATTTCTCTGCAACCTTTTTTGGAGTCAACTGTTTCATCTGTTTGTGGTAGCTAACTTACTATTTGCAAATGCTGGGTGTTCTGGGAGAATTTTGGTGGTGAATCCTGCACTAGATATTTTTATAAGGTGGAACTTTCATGGTTCAATTGCTTCTTTGCTGTTTACCTTAACATAATTGTGCATGATATAATGCAAACATGTCATCAAATGTTTACTACTACATATGTGCCAATGGTTAAGGGACTGGTTTTAGCTATGCGCTTTTTGTTTTCCTGAAATATGTGTCATTTTTATGTATATATATTTGAGTTCGTGTTTGTCAGTTATATCCTGCATATACATCTCTTTCAATTCAATAGCCAGAAGAATGGTTATATTCACAATGTTTCATTGTAGGATGAAATTCATGAAAGGGATCGGTACTCTGATTTCATGCTGGCAATCCTTAGGTACCTATATGCTCATATTTCTAATGTGAAGTAGCATCATGTTTACCCGAAGTGAAACATCTTACTGCTCCTATTTTGGGACTTCAACTTACAATTCCAGATTTCTTACTTGGTCATTGAAATCAATTCATATTTTGTTTGTTTGTGTGTAGGGGTAGCCTTTTATTCCATTAATTTCGTTGAAGATCCTTGCTTATTTTATTGCTTTTATCTGCAGAGATATGCTTCCTTCCTACCCACATCTGCGACTAGTGAGTACAAAACTTCTCAGGCAGCTCTGTAGTTTGAGTTGAAGTCTTTATTTGTGCTCATTAGGCTGTTGACCCACCGCTATTTTGCAGGTATTGATGAGTGCCACTTTAGATGCTGAACGTTTCTCACAATATTTTGGTGGCTGTCCAATTATCCGAGTTCCTGGTTTTACTCATCCTGTAAGTTGTACCCCATTTCGTGTTTACTCTGCTCTAATTTTCCTTTTTACTTGCATGTGACTTGGGAAGTTCTGTTCAGGTGAAAACTTTCTATCTGGAGGATGTACTCTCAATCCTGAAGTCAAATCAAAATAATCACCTCAATTGCACCTTTGAGGGAAAGGAAATGGAGGAGTCTGTTTTAACAGAAGAATACAGAGTTGCCCTGGATGAAGCCATTAGTTTGGCAGTGTCCAATGATGAGTTAGATATCCTCCGAGAACTTATCTCTTCTGAAGGTGGCCACAAGATGTTTAATTACCAGCATTCATCAACTGGAATAACTCCACTGATGGTATTTGCTGGGAGAGCCAGTGTGGGTGACATCTGTATGCTTCTTTCATTTGGTGCTAACTGTCACTTACGGGCCAATGATGGAAAGACTGCTCTTGATTGGGCCAAACAAGGAAACCAAGGAGAGGCTGCTGAAATTATTGAAAAGCACATGGAGAAAACCTTTTCTAACTCTGAGGAGGAACAAAATTTGCTTGACAAATACTTATCAAGTGTTAACCCTGAACTAATTGATGAGGTCCTCATTGAGCAGCTTTTGCGGAAAATATGCACGGACTCACAAAGTGGAGCAATTCTCATTTTCCTTCCCGGGTGGGATGATATAAACAGAACACGAGAAAGACTGCATGCTAACCCCTTTTTCAAGGACTCTGCAAAATTTCTAATCATTTCTCTGCATTCTATGGTGCCATCTGTGGAGCAAAAGAAGGTTTTCAAACGGCCCCCTCGAGGTTGCCGGAAAATTGTTCTCTCAACCAACATTGCTGAGACAGCTATTACAATAGATGATGTTGTTTATGTTATTGATAGTGGCCGAATGAAGGAGAAAAGTTATGACCCGTACAGCAATGTGTCAACTCTTCAATCTTCTTGGATTTCAAAAGCAAGTGCCAAACAGCGAGAAGGACGTGCAGGACGCTGCCAACCAGGGATCTGTTATCACCTTTACTCAAAACTTCGAGCAGTCTCATTGCCAGATTTCCAAGTGCCTGAGATCAAGAGAATGCCAATTGAAGAGCTATGTTTGCAGGTACATATGTTACTTTCTTTAGCCTCAAGAGTTCCGGACCACCATTCCCTAACAGTAGAATAGCCTATATTTTGCTAAATTTTCACCATGCTATATATGTTTTTCAGTTGTTTTTGACTTGTGAAATACTTCTGATTTTCTTTAAAGAAAGGTGGTCAAAATTTATAGCCCTTGGAGATGGACACTAAATATTACAACTACACATTTTATACATGGCACAGTTGTCCAATGAGGGAAATTTGGTGTGTGCAGCTTTTTCAATCTTTCAAATTAGTTCTATTATAATATACTTAGAAACTGTCCCTTGTCCTTGTACAATTCAATGGCATGCTCTTTTTTTTCTTGACAGCAGTACAAATTAACAATTCTACAGCTTACTGGGACAAAATGATCATAATGCTTAACTCCAATAAAGTTCCTTAGATTCTGGAGGAGCCCATGGTGGCCAGAAAACAAGGAGTGGGAAGGGGGCAGTAAGAGAAGTTCCTGAGTCCATATTCAACTCAAGGCCTAAGTCTCAATCTAGACTCTTCTACACTAAGACAAGTTTTGAGATTAAAAGTACCTTGAAAAAGATAATCAGGAGGTCTCTGGATGGCTGACTATTACAGAGATGCATATCAACTTAGTTAATTTGTTTCAGATTCTCTATTGATCCCACCAAAACATTTATGAATATCTATGATAATATTATTCTCTCTGCTTTTGTAATTTTTGGGTAACTTGTCTTATTGGCTTAGCAACTACAATGCACTTCGTGGCTGGTTATGCTGCTATTCCGGTAATGCCATCCATCTAGAAGAATTATTCTTGAAGGTTATCTTTTGTGAATTCTTCATCTGTAAGAAGTACAAGGGAACCTTTAAATGTCATAAGAAGATATATCTGCCAGCAGTGGCCAGATTGAACCCGGTAGAAATCACTTAAATGACGGCTTCTTGGCAAATGTGAACTGTCCTTACCTTTTTGTCGTAATATCTACTAACCCTATATGTTCTATGTACAAAAAATGGAGAAGAAAAGAAAGGGTGGGGAGAAAAAGAGCTGTTGCACCATGTTTGTAGATCTGCTTACTTATGATAATTTGGGTTTCTGATCTAGTTTAGTATCTTCAAGATTTCTGCATAGTGTGATTGTGATACTTCATAAATTGGCAGGTGAAGCTAATTGACACCACCTGCAAAATAGTTGATTTCTTGCAGAAGACATTGGACCCCCCTGTTCATGAGACTATTCGTAACGCAATTATTGTTCTGCAAGACATTGGTGCATTGTCCCTTGATGAGAAGCTAACTGCACTTGGGGAGAAGCTAGGATCTCTTCCCGTTCATCCATTAACAAGCAAGATGCTTTTCATTGCAATACTGTTGAACTGTCTTGACCCTGCACTAACCTTAGCTTGTGCATCTGACTATCGAGATCCATTTACATTGCCTATGTTACCTAATGAAAAGAAGAAAGCTGATACTGCAAAATCTCAATTGGCTTCACTATATGGTGGCTGTAGTGATCAGTTAGCTGTCATAGCTGCGTTCGAATGCTGGAAAGCTGCTAAAGAAAGAGGACAAGAGGCAAAATTTTGTTCTCAATATTTCGTGTCTTCATCCACCATGAGAATGTTATCAGGAATGCGCCAGCAACTTCGGTCTGAATTACTTCGTACTGGGCTTCTACCAGCAGATGAATCTCATTGTAGTTTGAATGCACATGACCCTGGAATACTTCATTCTATCCTGGTTGCCGGTTTATATCCAATGGTTGGCAGATTGCTTCCTCCTCTGAAAGGAGGGGGAAAGAGAGCTGTGGTAGAGACCGCAGGTGGTGATAAAGTTCGGCTGCACCCTCAGTCCACTAACTTTAAGCTGTCATTCAAGAAATTTGATAATCGTCCTTTAGTTGTTTATGATGAGATTACTCGTGGAGATGGGGGTTTGCACATTAGGAACTGCAGTATTGTCGGGCCACTTCCATTATTACTGCTATCCGCAGAAATTGTCGTTGCTCCTCTAGATGAAAATAATATGGATGGGATTGATGAGGATGACGGAAGTGACTATGATGTTGATTTAGATGAAGCTAAAATAGAGAGTCATTATATGTCAGATACTCAGCAAGGAGAGAAGATCATGTCCTCTCCTGATAATACAGTTAAGGTCATTGCTGACCGATGGCTTCCTTTTGAGTCAATAGCTCTTGACATTGCTCAGATTTACTGCCTAAGAGAGAGACTATCAGCTGCAATTTTGTTCAAGGTAATCTCTCCCTTTTCTCTTGGATATTTCTTTTCATAAACATACATGTATATTTGTCTCCTTATGCATTTGCAGGGTGAAACAATGAATTTTCCTGCCATTGTCATTTGGCAGTCATTTTCCTCCTTAAAGTCATACATTTAAGCCTTGTTCTCCAAGATTAACTTCAATTGATCTATGATTTGCTTGTGTGGTATAGGTAATGAATCCAGGGAAAGTCCTTCCGGAGATTCTTGGGGCAACTGTATATGCAATCGCATGCATTCTATCATATGATGGTATGGTCGGGGCTTCATTCCCAAAAGAACCCATTGAATTACTTACAACAATGGTTGGTACAACGGTAATCAGTCAGTCAGTTTCTGGGCAGAAAATGGGAACAGAGCAGGACTCCAGCAGCTATCTTAAGTCTCTTCTTTGCAAAGGCCATCAGAACACTGCTTTTCAGCATCAGAGAGTTGGTATTTCTGCATCTTCCCAGGCAAGAAATGGGAGCAACCCATCAAAACATCGACTGGCTGTTTCTTCTGTGGGAGTGAATTCTTATCAAAGATCTGCATCACAAGGTTCCATTGAATCAGCACATGGCCATAGCATCTATGGAGCAAGAAATTCCAGAGAGGATTATCACAAGCGGCCACGTGGTAATGGTTTTTGAAAGATAAAATTTTTAACTTCGACAAGTGATTGGGCATCATTTATTCGGTGAGGAACATAATTAAGAGCAACAGTCTGAAAAGCTTGGATGACTTTAGGAGTGAGGTTTATCTGCAGAGTATTTATAACATGAGATCATCTCTCACTTTGAGACCAATTCAGCCATTGAGTAGGTCTGTTGTAAGAATCTTCATAGCTAATAGGTATTCTCATCCTTCTTTGGACTTGGGTTTTGCCTCCTCATGAGAGCAGTTATTTTAATACTGACATTCCAGTGCACACTACAGGACCAGTGGTAAGTAAAACACTATACATTAAAGCTTCATTATCTTGCTTTCTAGAGATATATTAGGCTGAAACTTAGAATTTGGTTATGAATAGGACATAGTTTTATATCCTTTTAAGCCCCTTTTTCTAATTTGTCTTGGCATTGCTGTTTTGGGATGAGGGGTTGATGTTTTTGTGCTAATGTACTGAATTGGACTGGCTAGGTTGCCATATCTTTTGCTTCTCTTTCCCTATCTTTAGTCCTCCCATTGGAAAGAGATGTCAATACATTTTATATCCAGAAGATGCAGTGTAAGTTGACAGCAGCAGATTAAATGTACGAGGCTGCAAGAGTAACATTATTAAAGTTTTACATTGTATAAACTTTATGGAACTATACTGATCAGCTTAAGATACTGATTATCTGATCTTACAGGTTATTTATTTGAGAGGGAAATATCATGTGCTGAAATTCTATGCTCAATGGTTCAAATGTTCAAAGCAGATCAGTCTTTTGTGAATGTTTACATAAACATTTAGAGATGGAAATGCTGAGATATAGGCACATCTGAATTCTGATGGAGTTTTCAATTCATCCATTCAACTCAAATTGCTAATTTTCATGAATCAGTTCACAAGCATAAAAATCTAGTATAACTTAAGAAAGTTCTCAGAGCCTGATTATCTGAAAGATCTTCCGGTGGACATTTCTCATATGTTACGATGCAGCAAATAGATAAAAAAAATGGACCCAAATATAAGTCCATTCACAACACAAATAATGACTATTTATCCATCCTCTTGTACAAGTGTTTCTGGCTCAATGGTTGGACAGCATGGAGGAAAAGATATGGGAGATGGTCACCCTGAAAGGAAGGTCATCCAGGCTGCATGATTAAACAGCAGGTTGATCCATACCATCCCCATAAGATTTCAGGAAAGGCTCAAAGAAATAATCATCCACTTTTAAGGCAAACCATAGTCTTGGGCATAGTGAGAACTTGAAAGTTTTCAGAGAGCAAGACCTCGCAAGATGGAGAGACAGATTCATCAGACGCGGTTCTCCTGAACATGCCTTTTGTGATCCCGTTCTGAATAACTGATTCTCCCCATTCTCCTGCTGTCTTCTGGAAAGTCATTGTGACTGTGTTTATGGGAAGCAGCTGTATAATCGTGATGCTTCCCATCTATTGTTTTGTCCACAGGGCTACCAGCCTTCCTTTTACGATTGACTGACTTTGGCGATTGATATCCTCGATCAGCATCATCAAATTCTACTTCCCCTTCCTCCACATTGTCAAAATCTGATCCATACGATGACGTCTGACCTTTCATTGCTTGATAACGTCCATCTAAAACCTCATCATGGTGTGTATTGTCATGCTCTGCCCTGTTTGAAGATTTAGACCTCTGTTTTTTTTCCCGGTCACTCCTTGGATTCTCTAACACAATCTCATCCTCCAGTTGCCTTTCAATCATTTCTTCTTCGTCCAGAAGATCTGTTTTATGAGATACTTCGGGACCCAACTTCTTCCGTTTCTCCCTTACTGCTTTGACCTTGTCCCCGAGCTGCTTTTTGAAATCTTGAGGTGACTGACCAACAGCACCATCCTTGTGATCCAATGTTCGACCATGATATTTGTCTTTGAATTCACCAACATCCCTAGTTTCCATTCTTCCTGCACTCTTCTCGTCCTCTTCCTCACCATATGCCTCAGAACCTACCCTTGATGTATTGAACTCCCCTGAATTTCCTTGGTGATGGAATTGCTCTCGCTCATGATGATGGTTGTTGATCTCATCTCCTTTGTGGTCTGACAAGCTATGCGTCTCAGAATTTAAATAGTCATTACTTCGACTATGAGCACCCCTAACAGGTCCAACATGATTCTCAGCAAATGGCTGATCATTAACCGACCTAGAAGAAGCTGGCTTTGGGATTCCCATCTTTGAAGTAGCACCACTGCCCTGAGGACAACTGTTAACATTCTCTTCACTGGCAATGGCAGCTTTAGATGAAGGCCGCTGACTACCTCCTGCACTACCTTCTGCTTCGCTAGCCTGAGAAGGTGGCACCTTATTTTGTTCATATAATTCCAGCATTTGGTTGCTGACCTCTGCAAGAAATAAAGATGACTTTGTAAACCAAGGACACAGCATTCTCAATTAGATAAATCATACGTTCATCTCCTTTTTCTGTGGAAACCCCCAACCTTTTCCTGCTTTTCTTTATGGTTTATTTCAGCAAAACATTTTATAGGAAACGTAACGGAAAATTTTAGTTTCTTTATTATAGGATACTTTATTTTACATGGATTCTCTTGTTGTGACCTTAATGTTCCCTAGTGGGAGGATGATTCCCAACCCCAGTACCAGAAGCTAGTCAAAGGAAGGTGAGACACCAACCCTCCAATTGGCGTGGGGTGACATCAAACTCTTGCCACCAAACCTTCTCACCATCAGATGGGAGCTTTACTTTAAGGAACTTGGCAGCAAGGAAAATAGCACCTGCTGCAATGTGATGGGGCTTAAATTGCAAGCATAAAGATGTCCGAAGCCTGCATGCCGCTTTCCCGGGTCAAAAAGAAGGAAGAAAGCTCGAGGGACATTATACAAGAACTATAAGAATTAATATACCATACCCATCATTCACAAAGTTCCATGCAACTTGGGCTAGGGCATTTTGAGCAACCTTGAATTTCTTGATTGCCTCAACAAGGGGTTTATAAGGATGGTGAACATTAAGATCAAAACCAAGTGTTGCAAGAACCACCCTCTCCCCAAGCAAAATTAGCTCTTTTTGTTGTTCATACACTTCCTGCAGATGGATACAAAATTGTCTTGTTAATGAAATACAAGCTGCAATATAGAAGTTTATCTGAATAACCAATACCTTCTGCTTGATCCTTTGTCCAACTGCAGGGTCCTTCTTATGAATTATTTCATAGGAAACCAGTATGACATCTTTCAAGGGACGTGGAGTTTCTTCAACCTTCCCCGCAAGAAACATGCAAACGGTGGCAATCGTCTATCAAAAAACGAAGTTCAAGTCAAAGACCAGATTCCCAGAGCTAGTGCAACTGAAGAAGAGAATGTCTCTCTCAGGCCTCGGCATCAAGCAGCGTCCCCTTGATTTACTTCCTTTTAGTTTTACTCAAGCATATGGCCAGATAAAATGTCACTTTTCACTTCTATTTGATTATAGGAAAACTAAAAGAGGAAAAGGTGTGTCTGATAGTGGGGGGTTCTATTTTTTTATTGTCGGGTGCCCAAACATCAAATAATGATATTAATCATGCCTATCATTTCTTTTTCTTTTGGGTGGTTGTCAATACTGTGAAACTTGTTGATGTTGTATTGAAAAGCAAAAATAAAACAGACAATCATGAATAAAACAAAGCAAAAGCATAAAACAGACAATCTATGAATGATAGTTATATAGCAAGGTATAAATCAAAAGAAGACAACCACATACAATCAAATGAATCAAGATCAAGACCAAAACTACCAACTTCTACAAACTGTTGAGAATAGTTCCCCAACTAGCTAGATGATTTAGACACTAGTAGCAGTATAAAGAGTTGAGTGTTTGGGGCAAAAAAATTGATATTGTTATGAAAGAATGCAGAGTGATGTAAAACTTAAACTGGCCTCTGGACCATCTGATGTTTAATCAATAAAACAAGTTAGACTTGAGAGAATCAATTGCATAGTTCAATACAGAAGCAAACTTAAGATAAAATCAAAGTACGGGTATAAATACATCCTTTTGACAGTATTTCATACCAATGGGCATTACTGATCTGATTAATTGATTCTTCCAAATTACTGTGGTCAGAAAAGGAAGTCAAAATAGCCCACAATACAAAGCTTTTACCAATACATGCTTAGAAACAGCTCAGAATTCAAGATGTTGGAATTGAATTAATATTGCTCTAGAATTCCGATCTCAAACACCAAACATAATTCTTTCTTCTTGTGTAACATTCTTTCCTTTCTTTGAATTGCTGGTTAAGATGGAAGCAAGCTTTTCTCCAACACATGAATTTGTATAATTTAAAAGGGAAAAACCTAGGTTAAGGATAAAGTTAAACACAATTCAACCCTTCCAAAGCACATACTAAAGGAGGCATGCAGTCTCAACATGATATTTTGTTATGCTGTGACCACCTAAAATATAGATATGGCAGGATTACATATATTGATAACACTCCAATGAAATAGCACTACTCATACCAACTTAAACTATCACATAATAGCCCAGAAAAGCAAAGAAACAAAGGCACAGAGCTCTGAACTGCAAGGATCTTTGGTTGTGGCAGAATTCTCTAGAACAATGTCCTTTCCCCCAAAGGACGGAAAAGAAAAGATGAGAAGAGTTACATTCTAAATCTCCAATAATGGTTCTAACTATTGAAACAAAAAAAATGAATTATTTCAGTAGGATAATAATAAAATAATAACCATCAAGGGGTCATTAATAGGTTATGAATCAGAAACAATCTCATCAGCACAAATCAGAACAATTAAAATTGTTTAACATGAGAGACAGATACATCAAACATACATACTCAGTCACTGACCAAATGCTTTTTGTATTTCAGTATAGTCTTATTACATATAAGATATGCCCCAGCAGCTCAATATAATTTACAGAATAGTTCTTATCTCCTAAACAATAAATACCACCTCTTCTTATTATAAGCGGCATTTAAGGAAGCATGTTTTTTCAACATTGCCAAAACAAATATATATATATATATATATATATATATATATATGTATATGTATATGTATACATATATATAAAGGGTCAAAGAGAAAGACTCACTCTCCGGTCATTCTTTGCATGTGATTGACGGAGAAAGAAACGATGACAAAATATTATTGCTGTAGCAATTGTCACTTGAGGCCTGCACAAATAATGTATTTCTCAAGGCAAAATGCAAAACCAATAGCAAGACATAAATGAAGCTAAGGGAGCAGCTGTTAAGCAGGCAATAAAAGCTTGCCAAGAACTACATAAAGACACTATTCTCAACTCCAACTGGGAAGGAGAGCATCAATTCTAAGCAATACCCAAACCCCAAGAGAGAGAAGGAACACATTAACACTTTCCTTGTACATAATAAACCATGGCAATTACATCTGGAAAATAATGTTTCTTGCTTCATAAATTTTCCAGGGGTCTGTTCCCAAAATGTCTTCTAACAAATCCAATTAGTAGAAAAAGAGTGAATATGGCATTTTAGTTATTCTTATACTTCTCCTTGAATGGAGAAAATAATAGGAACATCTTCATAAATTGTTAAATACACTTGTTGAAATCATCTAACATTCTTTTCCAGCATTGTAATTGACACAAAAGGATATACCTAAGAGTAAGCATTGAAGAAGTTGAACTGAAAAACAAAGACATACACTTTAAGTCTCATGCCCAAATCCTGTAAGAATGTGCAATATGACTTCCGTAAATATGTTTCTTTCTTCAAATCAATTCCATCCTGTCTTGATGGGGAATTTTCCTCAATTTCCTTCCTAGAGAAATACCATCTACCTCCACCTTCCTCTTGTTTGTCTTGAGAAGCTTTATAACTTCCAGCTTCATATACTCCATGCTGTGAGGGATCACCAGGCAAAAAGCTAGCCATTCCCACCTCTAGTTTGTGAGTGAACAAAAAAGATGGTCCGGCTAGTTATCAGAAAATTGTAGCATGATCAGCAACTAGAAAAATCCTGTAGAAATTATAAGTTAAGGAACAGAAAAGCTCCACTTCGAGTAACAGAAGGGTAAAAGTTAGAGTCAGAGGACATAGCAAAGCCATTCTAATCGACAAGCTACCACCAAAAGAACCCTGTCAACACCCATAGTTATAGAACAGAATTTTGAAAATAATTGCATGCATAATAAAATTACTTTGAACAAATTTATTTTTATGTATCTCTTTGGGCTATAGCATCTGGTATATTTTGAGAGAATAGACCAATTCATTTACTAATTTGGTGCAATTCTTAAATTATTCTCTCGAATCAAAAAACATAAACTTGTTCAATAAGGATAATATCAAGCAGCAAACTATGAACCCCATATTACTTCCTTCCAAAATGAAATGCCTGCACCCTAAAGGATGTGCACTAGGGAAAAAAATCATACCATAATGTTGGTTAGATCATTGAAAACAGTAAAAAAACAAATCTTTCGGTGGAACAAAACAAAAACCATTCTCCTTTTCACAACCAATACTCACTGTAAAATCTATGAATTTTATAGATAAGATATTAGGTTTGGGAAGGAGAAGCTACTTCTGTTTACAAACATTTCGTCCCCAAATTAACTTAAATCACATCATCAAACATGAAAAAAGAAAACCCTAACCACGGTGACTCACCCAGGCAATAAATGGATAATGGAAACTTGCCAATTTACTAGTTCTTGCGATACTTTAGTTACTGGAAAACCAAAAAGATTGAAAAATCGATACGACAAAATTAAT
This sequence comes from Parsonsia alboflavescens, assembly GCA_028571225.1. Taxonomy (NCBI): domain Eukaryota; kingdom Viridiplantae; phylum Streptophyta; class Magnoliopsida; order Gentianales; family Apocynaceae; genus Parsonsia; species Parsonsia alboflavescens. The sequence goes on from JAOXNR010000029.1 coordinate 192,357, forward strand.
TACCGTCAGTACAGCGATAAATGGTTCAAAATTGCCTCGTTCGTCTTCCACGCGTTCGATTCGGTTAAATGAAGGTGGCGCTGCAAAGCAGATGAAGAGGGTGGCCTGCGGTGGCTCTGAGAAAAAGGTTAAGAACGGGGGAGGGCGAAGATTTGCAAGTTATCGATGGCGGACACTAGCGGTGGCGCTGGAGTCTAGACTGGATTAGGGCTTGGGCCTCAAGCAACAAGCAAATAGAAGAAGAGGAAAGAAGAAACAAAAGGAAATCGCTACATGTATTGGCCGGGTTCAGGTTTGGAACCCGACCCATTAGTACCAACCCAAAATCCCATAATATTTGGTTGGTGTTATTTAGAGGCGTTTTCAATTTTATCCAAATTGAAACCGAAATTTCTCATTTATTCAAATTTTCACAATATTTCACAATTATTCATATCTAAAATTAATTTTTCATTCCATATCCATTTTGACTTTTAATTAAAGAAAAATCAAAACATCACATTTATTCTCCTTTAACATGCATTTTCTATCTTACCTCTCAGCATTCAATACACCCAACCGAATCCAACTACCTGTAAAATGAATTGAATAAACTACAATTAACATCATTCATTTGATTATAATTTTTTAACCATAGTTAAGAAAATTGCTCAAAGAATCATTCCCTTATAGTAGAGAAAGAAAAAAACCAGCCTTTTATTGTGTTCGATTGTTGATTTTTATTTTCCAAAATCAAGAAGACCTAGGTAGGAGATGTTTGAAGGTATATTGTTCGGTTTTTTTTTTTGGGTTTTTTTTTCTTTGGTGTTTGGAAGCCTGGATTTGTTCATTCTATGTTGTTTATCTGGGAGGAAGGAGGAAAGGTGGGATTGCAGAGATTTCCGTTGAAGTGAGGAGATTTTGATATCTAAAAGGAGGCTTTCGAGACACGAGACAGGTATATTTCGAGACTTATTTAAGTGATTTTGAGACAAGAGATGAGGCTTTTGAGACAAGATAGGGGACTTTGGAGGCACACATAGGGGATTCAAGATAGAGAATTTTGAGACACACACATGGATTTTGAGGCAACGGATTTGGGATTTCGAGACACACACAATGATTTCAAGACGCACATCTGAATTTCGAGACATAAGTATTGGGTTTCAAGACATAAATAGAGGATTTCGAAACAAAGTATAGAAATGGATTACATACGAATTACTGTTCACGTGGGTTCTCTAGTTGAAAGGGTGCGTGCACTAGTCGTACCCTCTGATATGAACTATGAAGATTTGAGGAGAACTATGGCAAACTTGATGAAGATTGACTTAAACCAATTTGACATACAAATG
>JAOXNR010000029.1:193790-209264 GCA_028571225.1 Parsonsia alboflavescens
GAAATGAAATGTTTATAGAAAGTGGGTAAAATTGAAATTGGGTGAATCAATTTGGATATATTTGGAAATTAATTGTTTTTATTATCATGGATTAACAAAAAAAGATACTTGGGGATGGTTGACCCGCCCCACACTTGTACTGTCAAAACAGTCCCCAAGCACTTATGGCCGACTCATGATTCTCAAAGCGATGTCAAATTCTTTTATAAAAATATTTTTATACTTTTTTTCAAAGCGATGTCAAAGCGACTCATGATATTTTTATACTTTTTTTCTTTTTTTTTTTGATTAAATCTCACTCATTAATAATGTTAGTTAAATGAAGAAAGTAGTTAAGTCATCCGAGAGATGTGCGGACTTTTTTTTAAAATAGTAATATTATGATAAGTAAAATTAATTAATTTTATTATGTTATTTGTAAAATTAATTTGAATTATTAGAAATTTTATTGTATTATGAAATTTTTTGGATGAATATAATATATTTAAAATATTTTTTTAAAGATATCTGGATCAATTTATACGTATTTCAATATTTCGCTTCTCTAGAAGGATGTTGATGGGATTCGAACTCAAGATTTATAGTTTGCGCACTCGCTACTCCACCTATTGAGATGTCCCGAAGGAACTTAAAGTATTTTCAATCTTCAATTTGAATGACTAGATTCATGACATTTTTTTTCAATAAAAAGTTGTATGTATGTCTTTTAATATTAATTTATTTTATTTTTGTATGAATAAATATAAAATATTTATAAAACTTAATTCGGATTAGTTATTCCGAAAAGAAGAGAAAAAAATATTTAGAGGATTTTTTTAAAAAGTATTTATATAGTATATTGACATTTTTTTAAAGAAAATTTGTCTGTATAGACTCTTGATCTTAAATACTCGAATGCAATTTTTATTATAATGATATTGTTATTTTAAATTACTGGAGCGAATTAATAGAATTAACACATTTTAATTAATAATGTTAAATTTTAAATTTTAAATGAAAAATATTTTTCTCCCAAAAAGGACGAACATTTAATTTTCTAAAATAAGGCCTCTTTATTCTACGCACCCCACTACCACGTGACCTCACACTGGAACCGTCCAGATCCGTTTACCCCACTTTAATCGGACGCCTAACTATCCCCCACGCATACCATTTTTATCTTCAAATAAACGGTTATAAATTACCCACGTGTCGAATCCGATGCGATATTATACCCCGGATCCAACGGACCCTGCACATCCTCTCTCCCCCTACTCAGCCGTCCCCCAATCTTCCCGGAGCTCCGGCGCTCTTCCCTCCCACCGGATAAAACCCACCAATCAATTTTCTCCAATTCCCCAAAATCCCAAAAAGTCCCTTAATTTTCCCGCCAAAAAAAAATTTCCATCAATTATACCCCATCGAATTTCAACCGTTTATTTTTTTTTTCTTTTTTTCTTTCTTTTAAATTTTTTTTTCAGAAATTTGTAAGAAATCTTTGTATCAGGAAAGAATTTAGCTTTTGCCGTTAGATTGGGTTGAATTTTGGCTGCTGATCAGTTATGGCGGATTCCGACAACGAATCAGGAGGCCACCACGGCGGAGATGTTTCGCAGAGAGAGCAAGACAGATTCCTTCCGATAGCAAACGTGAGCAGAATTATGAAAAAGGCTTTGCCGGCGAATGCGAAAATATCTAAGGATGCGAAGGAGACGGTGCAAGAGTGTGTTTCCGAGTTCATTAGCTTCATCACCGGAGAGGCTTCAGATAAGTGCCAGAGAGAGAAGAGGAAGACAATAAACGGAGATGATTTGTTGTGGGCTATGGCTACTCTCGGGTTTGAAGATTATGTGGAGCCGTTGAAGATATACTTGGCTAAGTACAGAGAATTGGAAGGGGAGAAGACTTCTATGGGGAGACCGGCTGGTGGGGAGAAGGATGGGAGTGGCGGAGGTGGGGGTGGTTCCGGTGCTGCAGCTGGCGGAGGAGGAAGTGGTGGTGGGGTTACCTCCGGTGGTGGCGGGAGCGGTGGAATTTATGGTGGAATGGGTGGGGGTATGATCTATCATCCCGGTGGTGGTCAGATGTATGGTTCTGGATCTTATCATCACCTGCAGATGAGTGCAAGTGGTGGAGTTTTGGGGAAAAGTAATGGCACTTCTGTTGGTTTTGGCGGCCCATGTGGTGGTGGAGGAGCTGCTGCCGCCGCCGCCTCTGTGAGGCCAAGATAGGTAGGTGGTGCAATTTTGGATCTCTTTTATGGATTAATCATATGATGAATCATGCGGGGAAGCCTTTCTTTTTGTTGCTTCTATTTTCTTTTCAAAACCTATTGACATGTGGACTCCAAAAAGATATGCTTAGAATATTTTTTTTTCACCTTTTTAAAAACTTTTTCTTTAATTTTGAATTGGAGGGTTATATATGTAATTTGACAAAGGGAGAGGTTGGATTTTATGATTCAAATGATGATAATCTAATAGTAGCATTTTCTCTAATTAATAGGATGTTAGAAATTGCACTAGAAATGTTGGATTTAGTAATCTCTCAATTGTAACTTTGTCTAATTGGTTTACATGGATTTATTTTTGTAATTTTTTTGGATTGTTTATAAGTAATAGAATTATTGAATATATATCTTATTAACGGTTCAAAATTTAGATCTTGAAAGTCGATAATTTAACCAGGAAAATTAGTACTTTATTTTAGGGTTTGATATGAAGTTTTGATTACTTATATTCTGTAAAACTTTTGATAGAAAACTCCTTGTTCTTGCAAGATTTGGATGGATGGATGGAACATAGAAGTTTACTTTCCCTCTGAGTTTTTTGTGTGACTTTGCTCTCATGGGGCAAAAATGGAATCTTTTGCAAACTCCTAGTGGGATTCGTTCTTCTGACTTAGGTTAAAAGATAGGGACATAGGAATGTGGAAAGAGGTTTTCAATTGACCTCAAAAAAGAACCTGTGCCTGAACTGAATTCACTTGACTTATGAGGTAGTTTTGAGAAAGCTGCTGTGGTTAGCCTTAAGGTCTTACATGGTTGCCATTTGTCTCTTTTTGAAGGCCTTTTTACCCAAAAGAAAAGGAAAACTGCTCTTTTAAGTCACCAAAAATGTGATCGCAACAAGCAGCAAACTGTCTGTCATGACATCTTTTTAAGAGAAACATTTACCAGTTGAATGTTTCTATTTTTAGTAAGTGATTTTGATGGTTCTTTACCTGACATGTGGCTCTTGAAGTCATCATCTTGAAAAGAAAAGGGGAAAGAAATAGATTATAGGAAGCTGCTGGGTTTTGCTTGTTTGATTTTTTTTCTTGGATCTTGGCACCTGTGCCAAAAATTCTGCGATTGTTTTTTTTTTTTTTTTTTAATTTTTAATTTTTTCTTTTTAAATGTTCACCTACTGTTTCAACTGTGTGTAAATAAATGTTTTATACAATAAAAAGTACACATAGGTAGAATACATTGTATAGTATCTTTCAATTTTTTATTTTCATGAATACGGTATTTTTACAATCTCAAAGTATGGATTTGTAAAAGGTTACAATTTAGATATCTCAACATTTTAGACATATTTTATAAATTAAAATTTTAAATATATTTAATTTTTTATGTACATATATTGTATTTTTAAGAATATATTTAAGGTTTTTTTTTATTGATGTATTAAAGAATATAATTAAAAATTTTTTTTTTTGAGGGTGGATATTGCTTAATCTAATGTTAGTCTTCATTTATAGGTTTCGGGAATATAGGGCCGGAGTGGAGTAAGGCCCAAATCCTTCAAGGGCATAGGTTTTAAAACGTTATAATTGATACTCTAGATTTTATTATTTTTTAAATTATAAACTAAAATTGTCTAATCAAATTTGTTATATTTAAAAGTTGAATTGTCAAATGTTAAAAAAAAAAAAAAAGTTTAGCAGCATGTGGGTTGTTATACCATTGATGATTTGATAAGGAAGAAATTCGTTCAACAGTATATAATTTTATCTACGATCGAAAGGTCATGAATTCGAGTCATGAATCATAAATGCTGTCAGATTAAGGTTTCTTCTCTTAACGATTTTCACCAAATTAATCCCAAATACCTTTAGTTGCCGGTGACTGAGGTTGAATTGTAGCTAATGGATTTACTTCATTTAAAAAAAATGTTAAATTTATATAAGCGTGAAAGTGGAAATTAAACAAGAGTGTGCTTTTTCAAAGTTAAAACTCCAAGACATATAAAAGCCTTCTTAGGTTTTGCTTTTGTGGCCGCTTTTCTTTTTAGAAAACGTGCTCCTCCCTGATAGCCACATATGGTGCTTCTTTTACAATGCTCGTTATTTGTTTATTTTACGCCCCCGTGATGGGGTGAGAGTTTAATAAAGGAAAGCACCTCTAGTGTATAATTATAAATATACTAATTCTATTTAGTTTATGCTTATTGGTACAATATTTAATAAAATAAAGATTTATAAATTGTAATAGAATAAGGATACTAATATCAATTCTATATTTGATTGAACACGAACAACTTAAGTGTTCATAATCACGATTAACTGGTATCTTTCTCTTTCTCTCTCTTCTTGACTTTACAGCAATTACACTTTTTTTCTCTCTATATCTAACTTTGTCATTGGAGTGGGATATTGAGAGACATTTCCTTCTGTGAAATCTCTTGTTCCTTGCAGGATCCTTGGAGGGCTTACTCGGTGATCGCGTCGGAGTCCGACCTGATCCTATTGTTAGAATTTCAACTATATCATTTCGCAGCCATCGTTCCTTACTCAATTCTCTCCTTCTTGCTCACGAGAAATCTCACAAATAGCCACCCATGGAACCTTAAGGAGTTTCACCTATCAATAACCGAAGCAACGATAATCCAACGTCTATGAGAAGAAACACTATTAGAAAAGAAAAAAGTATTTTGGTCCCAATATCGAAACAAGCTTCAAGATCCAAGCCCTTGGCTTCTAAACAGTTCTCGATGAATTCAAAACAGCCTGAACAACATGATGATGGAATAGATGATTTCGAAGATTCTTCTAGCAATTCTGAATCATCAAATCCATCAGTTAGAAAAATTGATATTGAGGAGCAATAATGGAAAGCCGCTGAGGAATATGCCGAGTTTTGCAAACATAGAAAGGCATTCAAAGAATTCCTCAATCAACAAGCAAGGAAAAATATGAGTTCCGAAGAGTCTGAAGAAAGAGAAAGAATAAAAAACATAAAAAGACTGAAGAAATAACAGAAGAGGTATCAAAAACACAGACTCCACCGCCAAGTAGACAGCAATCGATATATATTATTGGCCATCAAATGAAAATAGTAAAGGATATTGCACTAGCGGTGGAACAACCCCAATGTTAAGAACCTCTCCTGTCTTATCATGTCATTCCATCAGTTTTTTAGAATCTAAGGGAACAAAATTATTATCCACAAGGATCAATAATCACTCTCTCTGACCAAACCCAAGCACAAGGCCCAGAAATAAAGAAAGATATAAAATATCTAAAGGAACAAATAATGAGTATCGGCCAGACCAAGAATCAGAAGTCGATACCTAAATGGAATGTATAGGCAAAAAATCCGTTATGTGAGGAATACCAAAAGGCTAAGTTTCCAAAGGCTTCAAACCACCTCCGATGGATAAGTATAGGGGAAAGACAGTTCTAGAGGAGCACTTGACCGCATATACGATGCTAATGGCCATGTATCAGGCCGACAATATGGTGTTATGCAGATGTTTTGGAAACACTTTAGCAGCAAAAGGTTTGGAATGATACTCTTCCATTGCCGAAAAATCCATCACATCATTCACACAGATGGGTGAGAAGTTCCTAAAGAATTTCAGAGCAAGTCGTGCCCTTAAGAAGGCTTCAACTCATCTGCACAACCTTCGGCAGTATCCGAATGAAAGCCTAGCAAACTTTTTGAGATGATTCAACGATGAGTCAACGAAAGTTGAAAGTTGTTCAAAGCAAACATATATTGAAGCTTTCTGTAATGTAATCGCTCTAGGATCATATTCTCACAAGTTGACAATTCGATAGTCAAAAACCGTCCAAGAGCTTCTTGATAAAGTCTACAAATGGATAAAAGGGGATAAATTGAACTAGAACAAAGATGAAGCTTACAAGAAAGAAATGCAGGCATAAGGATATAAGGTAAATGGATATGACAATCAGCCAATAGGAACAAATTTTCAATCAAGGAGAGCTTTTAACCTGAGACAACAAAGTGCCTCTGGTGGTACTTCTACATATAGATGGTCGATACCATCACAACAGCCGAATAGAGCACCATCTTATGACCAACATTCATGTGCGACAAACAATTATCATCACCCTTTGTACTCCATAGCAGCTACAATGTCAATCAATATACATTATCCTCCATCAATTATACCCATAACATTTTTTTCAGCACATGGCACCCCAATTCTACCCGCACAAACAAGATCTCAGTCGCAATGTTCTTATGATCGAAACTGTCATAAAAGTAAAAAACCTGTTACATATACACCCCTTGCACACACCACGATCGATCATTTTTCAAAAGGTGGAACATTTGGGAATATCACAACCCCCAAGGCCAATGAATATACCTATGGAGAAATGCAGTATGGATAAATATTGCAACTACTCTAAAGAGTAGGGCCATGTTATAGATGATTGTCATTGCCTAAAGAAGGAAATCGAGACAGTGGTCCCAAAAGGTTATTTGGCAAAGTTCGTTAATATTTGTCATGGATCCATGGCACAACAACAAAATCAATAGATCCCGACTCCTCAGCAAGAAAGGCCTAAAGTGATCAACATGATTTTGGGATCAATAAAATCTATCCCTAAAAGAAGTTGAAAGGATCCATCGTCCATTACGATTATCTGGTAATCATATCTCTCAGGGTGGCAAATTGTATGGTGAAAAGAATGTTGCTAGACACTGGTAATTTGGCAAACATCATTTATTATGAAGCTTTTGAAAAGATGAAGCAACTGAAGTTGGCCAAATCCCCCTGATCGGCTTCGCAAGGGCAATGACATATGCACTGGGTACAATCAACCTACCAGTTCAATAGGGCCCAACAGGCAGAACAACACCAAAGATGCAACATTCATCTTTCTAGATTCTCCAACGGCATATAACATTATTTGGGGCAGACCTAGATTAAACATAATGAAGCTAAAAGTAGATACTATGGAAAACTCAATTAGCATGTATGTTGATAGCAGACAATTTTACAAAAGGGGAGATGCACAAGTGGCTCATACTTATTATATGATGGCAATATCTCAAGCTCCTACACCTATAGACGATACAGAGGTATCAAGGATAGAAGACAAAATGGAATAGGTTATCAAATTAGTGGAATGCAAATTGACGTACAATATCTACAAAAGGAAGGTCTACGTTGGCCGAAACCTTTATCCTCACATAAAGGAGTTAATAGAATTGTTGACAAAACACAAGACAATTTTTGCATGGGAGAACAATGATATGGGCTCTATCCCTCGTGATTTTTCCAAACACGAACTGGCCGTAAGCGCCCAAGCCAAGTCGGTAATACAGGGATAGAGATATTTGGCATTAGAGAAGAAGAATGCTTTAAAAAAAGAAGTAAAAGAATTACTCCAAACAGGGATAATTTAGAGAGTTGACTTCCCCACTTGGTTGTCTAACCCTGTGATTATGCAAAAACCAAATGGTGCATGGAGGATGTGTATCGATTTCATCAGTTTGAATAAAGCAATACCAAAGGAGTCGTTTCCATTACCACATCCCGATCAGATGGTGGATGCCACCCCTGGATACTCACTTCTTTGTTTCCTTGATGCACACAAGGATATCATTAGATTTAGATGGCAAAAGAAGATGAGGACAAAACTTCCTTTCGTACATTAACAAAACTATAGCGTTACATGAGAATGTCTTTCGGCTTGAAGAATGTTGGAGCCGACTTCTAAGACATGATTAATTGCATGTTTGCTAATTAGATTGGTCGGAACATAGAAGCTTGCATTGATGATATCCTGGTGAAGTCAAATAAACCGGTCGATATATTAGCTGACTTGGAGGAATCATTTATAACGATGGCGCAACATGGTTTAAAGCTGAATCCACAAAAATGTTCCTTTGGAATTGAAGCAGGAAAATTTTTAGGATTTATGATTTCAAATTGTAGTATTGAGGCAAATCCTGCAAAAAATCAAAGCAATAATGGACATGAAGCCACCATCAACATTGAAAGAATTGTAGGGGTTCACAGGTTGGGTCGCTGCCCTCAATAGATTTTTGGCCACATCAGGAGAGAAAGCAATGCCTTTTTACCAGGTACTCAAAAAAACCTGAGCCTTTCATTTGGAATAAAGAATGTCAACATGCTTTCGAGCAATTAAAAATAAATTTGGCTTCACCACCTACATTAGTGGTCCCTATATTAAGCGAAGTTTTATTTTTATACATGGCCATCTCTAATTCGGCCATTAGCTTAGTCTTATGTGTCGAATGCGGAGCAAACATCAAGTCAATATCTTACATCAGCCATATTTTGCAAGGAGCCGAATCCTAATATTTTTCAATAAAAAAACATGTTCTATCCCTTGTTATGGTTGCAAGGAAACTGAAGCCGTAATTTCACTCTCACACAATTAAAGTTCTAACTAATGCTCCTATCAGGAACATACTACAAAAGCCAGATATGGCTGGCTGATTGATGAAATAGGCAATCGAACTTTCAGAGTTTGACATTCAATTCAACCCACCTAAAGTAGTAAAAGCATAGGTATTGGCAGATTTCTTAGTAGAATACACAACAGATTATGGATGATAACATTTCGATATCGAAGTATTCTACTTGGAATATTGCTGACAGTTGTACGTAGACGGGTCAGCAGCCGAAAAGAATAGAGGGGCAGGCTTTGTCCTGATCTCTCCTAAAGGTAGTAAATTTCTTTATGCCTTGAAATACAATTTTTAACTCAGCAACAACGAATCTGAATATGAAGGCTTTTTAATTGGCCAAAGGGCAACCGAATCCTTACATATTGAAAATTTGTTGGTTCAGACTAATAGTCAGGTAGTTGCTGCACAAGTAAATGGAGAATATAAAGCACGTGAAGAAAATATGAAAAAAAACATGGCCAAATCACAAAGGCTTTTCAAAATTTTCAAATACATCGAGATAGAACACATTCTGAGAGAGAACAACACAGTGGCCAATACCTTATCCAAGATAATGGTGGGGGGTCACATAGAGGGTGCATGGATTGAACCTTTGAATAAGAAATCTATTGACAATGAAGATATTCTTATTATTAATGCTGATAAAGGATGGATGACAACATTCATACAATATATTCAGGATGGAACATTGCCTACTGATCTAGCCGAACCAAAAAATATAAAGACGAAGGCTTCATGTTACGTCTTAGTCAAAGACCATTTATGACGACGAGCATTCTCTTGGCGTTTATTTAAGTGTGTCAACAAATGAATTAAACTACATCCTTCGAGAAGTTCATGAAGGTATTTGTGGTGCCCACATCGGTTCTTGTAGCCTTACGAGAAAAACAATGAGAGCCGGATATTTTTGGCCAAGTATGGAAACCGATGTAACAGATTTGGTGAAGTCTTGCCGAAAGTCCCAAATCCATGATAATTTACATTACGTGCCCACATCTGAACTATACTCTTTGAGCAATTCCATTCCTTTCTGTCAATGGGGCATGGATTTCGTCGGTCCATTCCTAAAGGCTTTGGGAGGCCAAGAATATTTAATAGTTGCAGTGAATCACTTCACAAAATGGGTAAAAGCTAAGCCGTTAGCCTCAATCGCAGCCAGAAAGGTGAAAGATTTCTTCTATGAAGATGTCATCACACGTTTTGACATACCAAGAATCTTGATAACAGATAACGGAACTTAATTCGAAGCACAAGAGTTCTAAGAATTTTGCGAGGAGTTACAAATTGAACATCGGTTTACTTCTGTTGGCTACCCCTAGACAAATGAACTCACAAATGTAACTATCCGAGTCATTGTTCAAGGATTTAAAAAACAGTTAGCTCAAGCTAAAAAAAAATGGGTAGATGAATTACCCAACGTGTTATGGTCATATAGGACAATGCCAAATTCTAGAACAAAGGAATCATTGTTCCATCTATGTTTTGGCATAGATGCATTAGTCCCAGTAGAAGTCGACAGTCGTTCAATACGGCTGGGATATTTTGATGTTGAATCCAACAACTCAAACTTAGCCAAAAATCTCAATCTCTTGGAACATACAAGAGATAAGACAACGATTAAAGAAGCATTATACAAAAGACAATTAGCTACGTACTTAAACAAACATCTATTCGGCTAGGTGATTTGGTACGTCGAAAAAATGAAGTTAGTAGACAAGACTCTACAAAAAAGCTTGATCCCACCTAGGAGGGACTCTACATAGTTGATAAAGATAACGGAAATGACAGTTATCAGTTAAAGGATATGGATGGCCAATATATTGCTTGTTCTTGGAATGCATAAAATCTAAAAAAGTTTTATTTGATGTATTTCTTTTCTTTTTACCTTTCTTTAGTGTGTTTTTATTCAGTATATTACAATCAATAAAGTGCTTCATATTGATTATACACTTAGCCGAGATATATTATTACATTCTATAAATGCGATAAGATATATCAAAAACACAATCAATTTTCTCAGGCTTGACAAGGTTTTTGACTGATGCATAAAAATGCTTCTATAACGATACTTTCAAAAGGTTCTTATATGATACGTCAAAAGATTCCTAAGGCAACATATCAAAAAAGACCTTTATGATAATATACATTAAAAGACTAACACTTATAAAAATTTAAGGGTTTTCAAATAGATACTTTAGAAATGACTAGCATTCCGATGTTTCTTTACAAAACAAATCAAAAAGCCTAAAGAGGCCTATATCATGGATATTATTACATTTGATTAGTTTAATTGCCTTCATACAATACATCAATTAAAAGAGACAAATATGGATACATTATGAAGGTTAACCTTGTTTATGCCTATCTGCAGAAGACCCCTCCGCTTCTTAGATTATAATCTCCTTTGATGTGGTCGCAAAGGCTTGATTTACCTCTGCACGACCAACATCACCCTCCACACTCAGGGTGACTTCTACATTTTCAACATCATGAGCAGTATCGACCTCCTCATCATCGATACCTTGCAAGTTGTCACCCCCATTTTCTCCTTTAGAATCTTTAATGAAAGTATCAAAACTGTGCAATTCTTCTATCCCCTCTTCCTCCTCAGAATCAAGTCTTGGTGACGGAAACTTGTTACCAGCTTCTCGAAGTGAAAAGTTATCTTCCCACGGATACTTTGGTTCCACCAGCAGCATATCAATATATTCTTGAATCTCTTCGGAAAAGACAAAATCTAGATTCTGTGCATGGACAGCACTAGCACATGCTCAATAAGCCGATATAAGAGTAGGCACTGCAAACCTCTGCTGCATGTTCTTACATTGGTTTGACTTAAAGAAAACATCCAAGACAGTTTTTTCTACCTTGGGATTCAGAAATCCATGTCCATCTTCATAATGCCGAATAAGCAGTTCATTATCTTTTTGAAAAGCTCGACAATATTTCTTTTCGATTTTTTAAAAAATATCTTTTTCCTTAAGAAGGACATTTATCTTTTTCAACATCACCGATACCTTTTTATTAGTAGCATCGAAAGTTTAACTTTGGCTGATAACTTAGTAACAGTAGTAGTTGATTTACATAATTCTTGTTCTAGTGCAAGTCTTTTCTTCTCAGTTTCGGTGGCCTTTGTAGTAGCAGCTTTAGCTTTTTCCATCTTTTCTTTTGCACGTTCAATAATTTCCCAAATGTTACTCAAGGCCTTTACACAAAAAACACAAGTTAAACATTGTAAATACAACTCATCGAACAAAATTTAAATAAAAGCATTTCATTTTGACACTGAAATAACTGAACATTATAATGCAAAGAATTGTCCATTACCGAAACCAGTGATGCCACTTGCATTCTTAGAACTTCTTCAGGGGGAAAGGCATCAGCAACAAATTGGAACTTTTCTCTACTGAATCAACCCGATCACTCACCTTTAATTCCCAAGGAGGAAAATACAAGGTCGATTCATCGACATTTTCTTTAGAAATTTCTTCTTCAGCCACATTATCCTTTATTTCCAGATCTAGTGGCACCTTATTGACATTTCGTTTTTCCACTTTAGGAGTTTGATCAAGTCTTTGTCGTTGAGGTTTCCGCTTCTATTCTCTCGATTGAACCACTGATTTCTTCCTAGAGGTCTTGCTCGAAGCATCTTTCACAGATGAGCCGAAAACCTCAACAACAGTCCTACTTTTCTTAGATACTTCAGGCTCACCTAATGTTGCGATAGGATCTTTTTCTTTTCCTATAACCCAATAGACACCCCAACAACCAGTTTCAAAAGCATAAGAAACATTTTTAGGTATTGTGGTTACTATTTGATTATAAGAGTCAAAAGAAGTATCGAAAACTTACATTTATGAGTTGCATGATTTTGATTCATCATCTTTATCAAACTCATCCCTACAAAATACAAAGTAGAAAAATTAGCATTATTAACAAATACAAAACTACATACAAATACCAAAATAGGAGAAATTACAATACATACTCAGTTTCCTCACGTTGACTGGTGCATCACCCACAATATTAGCTTTTTCCAAGTATATGTTTCTGCCATTTTTCCAAGATGGCCAAACTATGTTTAAAGGAACTTAATTTGTAAAAATCCTTTCCAACTTTAGTCCTATCTTTCAATTTACTATCTCTAGGGGTTCATTATTCAACATTTTCCTTTTGTTCCATCCCCTTTCAATTTGCATGCCCTTAAACTCAGGATTGTAGATAAAGAAGAATTCCTTCTTCCATCCATGAACACAAGTAGAACAGGATACAATGTTACCTAACCTTGAATGCTGGAGACTATAAAAAAAAAACCCCTCTTCCTTTAGTAGTATTATATTTTTGTAAAAGCATAAAACATTCTCTCCACAATTCTAAACAACAATGAAGACCAAGAGCTCTATAATATATAATGAAAGCAACCGTAGACCTAATTTCATTAGGCACCAACGGACTCAAAGGTAATTTAAAAAATCGACAGATATGCCTAAACAAAAGGTGAAGGGAAAATCTCAATCCAGCTTTAAATTGAGCTACAAAACAAACAATATCCCTTTCCAGGGTCAGATACATCCTATCATTTTCCTCAAGTTGCTTTAATTCAAAATATTCAAAAATATCATAAGTCTCTCTAATTTCATCTAAATTTAAAATTTTTGCCGATTCCTTTTGTATTGTGATAATCCATCATTATCACCTTTATCAAAAGCCATCCAAGAGGTATTGACTGTATGCACAACATCATTTTGTTTCGGCTTAGTGTATAGTCTGGTCAGTTTTGGATCTTCCTCATCCATATAGGGAAAATCATAATTTACGCCCTTATGTTCATACCTAATATAACTAGTTACTCCAGTCACCAAATCTCTTTCCCCTATTCAAATAACCTTCTCTAAAACCATCCTCAAGCATAACACCCTTACAACTATTAGCCATGGTCAACAATTTAGAAATAAGAAATCAAATACAATCCACAAGAGGAATAGCACCTGCAGCATTAAAAGCCTCGATCAACAAAGTTTATGCAATCACAAAATTTCTTCAGAAATGGAGTTCGAGAAAGAGGAAAAAATCACCTACCCACAGTCTGCAAATATACCAACAAAACACTTAGAATGAGTATGCAAAAACAAATTTAGGCCGAATATCAAAGCAAAAAGAAATTTTATTTCAGGAAAGAAGATACTGGAACGAATGGCATTGACAAACAAGTAGAGCAAAGCGAAAAGAAAACCAGAGGGAAGGGAAATGTCTGGAAATGAACAGAGGAGGAAGTTGAAGTGAAAAGCCCAATGTAGTTTTGGGGTAAAATTTTAAAAAAATGTACTGAAGCGCATGTATTCACATTTTTTATCAATCATATACATGTGCATCACGCACACACATGCAGCCGCCAAAGATTCACATATTTCAATGTTTAATCATAATGAATATTTGGCTTTTTACACGCTCCGTACACATACAAATACTATCCCATAAAAATATTTATATTTCTTTAAAATGAATTTAATGGTTATAGTTATTAAATTTATTTATTTATTAGAGATGCTTATAATGTATAAATATATTAATCCGTTTTATATTTATGTATTTAATTTTTGGGGATGCTTATAGTGTACAATTACACTAAATTCCCTTTGTATTTATTTATTAATTTTTGGAGATGCTTATAATGTACAATTACACGAAATTCAATTTTTATTTATTTATTTATTGGAGACGCTTATAGTATATAAATAGACTAATCATATTTAGTTTATGCTTCTTAGTACAATATTTAATAGAATAAGGATTAAAATATTGTAATAGAACAAGGATACTAATAAAAATCCTACATTGGATTGAACATAAACCGTTTAAGTGTCTATAAAAGGGTTCACAATCAGGATTGAAAGGTATCTTTCTCTTTCTCTCTCTTCTTGAATTTACACCAATTATACCTTTTCTCTCTCTATATCTAACTTTGGCATTAGAGTGGGATACTGAGAGACATCCCCTCCCGTGAGATCTGTTGTTCCTTGCAAGATCCTTGTAGGACTTACTTGGTGATCTAATTGGAGTCCAACCCGACCCTGTTGTCAGAATTTCGACTATATCAACCTCCATATATGATCGAATAATCTACTTGAGGGTTCTTTTAAAAATAGCTTTTGAAAATATATTTTATATTATGTATGAAAGTTTAAGATAGTTTAATTGTGTTTTGAAAATGATATAATCTTTCATTCATATCACATAATAAGTCTGCTTAGAGTGATCCTTGTTAATTAGACCATAATTAGTAGGAGTCAAACATAAAAATTTAAGATCTTGACCATGCATTGTTATGGTTCACAAATATTATTATCTCAAATTGGTGGTTGATTGCATAATAATTGATCACTCCTCTCACAAATCATTCTTAGTTCAAATAATCATCTATTCACTTATCCAATGTACTTGCTATAAAGTGATATGATTAATTGACAAATAAAACTTGGTAAAAATTGTTTCATCTATAATTGAAAGATTATGAATTCAGGTCAATAATAAAATGACATGAGTGAAAGGTCTGGGCTTTTAATCATGACAACAAGAAGTATCGTAAGATCAAGATATATCATCTAATGATCCAATCTGATTAGTCAGGCCAAAATTATAGCCCAATATCTGATTAGGATTAGAGTTTTGATTGCCAATAATTGATTTCCTTTTGGTCTAATATTATTTTGATTGTGGAAACACACCAAGACATTATATTAATTAGAAGTCATATCATCATATTCAATATCATTGCACAAATTTTATTATTCCAAGTGGTACATTCATGCATTCAATTT
>JAOXNR010000029.1:209364-251613 GCA_028571225.1 Parsonsia alboflavescens
ACTCTACCAAAAGGTGTACCTTAGCAAGATATGGAAGAGATAATTTTATTGATAAAAATAGACAATTATAAAGTACAATTGGATGTGACTATCATGGAAATGATTGATTTTCTCACTATTAGTTCAAAAGACCAAAGTTCAAACTGCAGGCACTTCCTTCCCGTAAGATGGAATCAAGAAATCTTGACAGGAAATTTTTTTATCTTCACATTTGTCCAAAAAGCCTCCAAGATTTTACAATTGATTGGGAAAACTAGTTAACTACAGTAAGCATCTCCATATGGATAACAATTGGCTAAGATCAAAGATTTAACCAGACATCATAACCCTTGTAATGAGAAAACTTCTCAAGAAACCAGGATGATGGGGGCTCTCTGATCACCTACTTCTGCAAGAAAACAAGTTGGTTTGCCTTCTCTGACATTCCCCTTACCTCAGCCAACCAGGATAACCTAAATACATCAGTGATCTTATCAAAACAGTTTCAACGAAACGAATGATGTCAAGCAAACAAAGAAGTAGAGATGCAGAATTTAGTATTTTCAGAACATGTTCACAGGAAGTGACATAATCAATAACCTGAAGAAAACGGATACAAGAATGCTGCAGAAAAAGCACAAGATTTTGCGTTGTGTAACTTGCAGCCTCGCATAAAAACTCGCAACAACATTAGTTGGCTAGAATCTGTTAGAAAAGAGAAACCATTATCACCAATAATCATCATAAAAATTTTTCACCTGAATGTTAAAGCTTACATTTACTTCATTGTCTCTCTATGAGGCCTTCCTTTCTTATCTGCTTTAAGTTATAAACAATCACGGCCATTAAAATTGATAACTGAAAATGAATAATACATTATCACCCAAGATATAAAGCAAACGTTTCAAGGGCCACTATGTGTCAAAGAGCCACCACCTTAGTGTCCCACTCATTTTATTGCACTGTATGGCCTATTTACATACTAAGACAAGAATCCGGCAATTTATCTTCCAACTACTCATTTTCTAGTAGCAGAAGCCATGTACGACCATTCAAAGAGATCATGAGAAGAAAAATAGTAGAAAAAATTGAACAAATCAAAGAGAGCACTCTTGGAGATTAGACTTCACGATGCCTCTAGTTCTGGTCTTCATTAATTGATCAAATTATGCTTCCATAGGCATTCATTAAACTGATATTGCTTTCTTCCTAAATTTGTGTCCTTACCACTTGAATTTGAAAGTTGATTAAAACTGATCAAGATCATGCACATGAACATGTCCTTCTGCATCATGAATATGACCAATGTATAGAAGAAAAATTGTAATGGAAGATGACAAATATGATTCCTAAAATGGAAGATGTCAATGAGTTTTCACTCATATTATGGCCTCAAAGTTGTATTTGCGAGCATCAGAACAGGAGCAACTCCTGTAGCAGCCACTTTGAAGCATAGCTCAAGTAATTAACTTCAGAACTTTCAAACTGAAACCAAAGTTCTCACAAATATTATTATGCAAAAGAGTACAAACCTCTGTGAACTTTTGAAGCATCAGTAAGAGCCTGAGTTATCCGATGCTCTTTCTGCTGTATCTTGAATAGAAGAAAGGTTTATCTTTATATCTCTGCAGAGTCTGCCTTGAACAAGGTGTACAGGTAACCAAATTTTGGGCTCTATTTCTACAACATAGAAAAGAGTCGTACAAAAGCCTTGGCCTACTATGGCATCACTAAGATTCTGTTTCCCAGCAGTTCTCTGTAGTTTAGAAAGCCTCATCAGTTTTTTTTTGTACTCGTGTAGGGTATATCATATTTCATTCAGTCAAAAGAAAAGAAATCAGTAGGGGTGCCAGGGAAAGGTGTTCAATCAGACATTCACAATTGGATAACTAGGCAAGCTTAACTTCTTTTCAAACTGAACTTCAGTTCTATGTTTAGAAGAAGTTATGAAACTTCAGACCAGTGTCTCATTGAACAAAATAATAACACACGGCAAAATCTGAATGTAAAGAACTTAATTTTGTCTGCAATGTAAAATTTGATCAAATATATAGCAAACTTTATTTAGAGAAGCAGGTCATACATACATTTGCAGGACATATTGTTTGAAAACAAAGGATTATCAGGGTTAAGTAGTAGTTTTTCACCTGTTCAATAGACCATTTTCCCTCAAAGAGTTTGAAGTCGCCCTCTATCATCTTAAACTCAATATCACGCCTCTGACCAAAGGGGAAAGTTTGTGTGTCTTTTTCATAACAGTCAATAATACCTTTAGCTTTGAATTTTAGACCAAATGCCAGATTTTGCTCCCCAATCTGTCAAAAAATTTCAATTAATTATTCATGAACAAATTTCTGCTGACTATTAATTTTTCGAAGTCTTTTTCCATTTTTTTCCCTCAAAAAGACACCTGTAACAGACGAGCAACATTGTCCCTCTTCTCAAGCAACTGGCTGACAGCGAGGCTTGGGATGAAATCAGCTAATCTGTCATAGTCAGTTAAGATATTCCAGACTGTATCAAGGCTAGCCTGAACAGAGAGCCGGGATAGGATTTTTCTGCGGTTTTTGGCAATTTTTTCTACTCGTATCTCAATCCCACTACCATTGTCATCCATATAATCATCATCAAAGCCCTCACTCTCAGGATAGAAAGCATCCTCAATACCTTCACTCGCAGCATCCAAAATAATGAAACTTTTATCATCATTGTTGTCATTATTCATATATGAACTAAAGGGATCTTTCTCAGGGTAGTAACTTTCCCCAATACCGCCACTACCAGCATCCTGAATTATTGGATTGTTATTATTGTGCTCATTATTACTCACACCAGCATCAGAAGAACATTGGCTTCTAAATTTGTTGACACAAGGCCTTGTGCTTGAAGATGGAGTTCTGATGGATCTTTCTCTGATCCTGGTTATTGAGCAGTTAGCACAATAAGTTCCATTGCTGGAGGTGGCCTTTAAGAGAGAGTAATTGGATCGAGCATGAGGAGTATGCCTATCTAACCAGATTCCCCAGCCACGTGCCTGCATAATTGGTTGCACCATTTATAGTCAAATGCAGGTATTTGGAAGTCTCTGAATAGCCTCCTTCAGTCAATCCATCACATGCAAGCATCCATTTTGATCCAAATGAACAATGTGTTCCTAGGTCGACAACCTTCTTATCAATTACAGACTTGTAGGAGTTAGGATAGTAAAGTACCCTTATCGAAAAAGAGAAGTATGTCAACAAGAAAACAAGCAAATCTTCAAATCAGGAACTAGAGCAATATCAGCCACAAATATCAGAATTGACCACAAAAAGAAGATAAAACAACCATTCAGCAAGAACCATGAGAAAGGAAGACAGAAAATAAAAAATCTCATCAGCCTCCCTTTTTAACAACTTACAGTCCTAAGATTTCTTTATTCCTAGATAGAAATGTCATAAGCTTCTATAGAACACTTGTGACAAACTTATAAACTTTTCTAGTATCAGGACTATTCAAAACAAGTTCACTGTGCAAACCAGGAGTGAAGAATCATCAACCAATAGCCCTTGACATCTTGTGATTAAAATCAGTAGAAAGGGTTTAAAAAAGAAAAAGAAGAAAAAAAACCCTTATCACCAAGAAAGTCCTAAAATGTGTTTTATATTGTCAAAAATATACAGAGAAGTGTTAACTTGAGGATATAGTAACATCACAAAGCCAACTAATAGTGTGGAAAAAAAAATTCCAAAAACAGAGCAAAGGAAGGCAATTATTCTAAAAGCCTAACCAGAAAATTCCTGAAACCATCATCTAGTTGATTACATTCATACAAAATAATACTAAGTTACTAACTACTGGACATGCTTAACCATTCTAAACTAACCCAACTAATATAGACTTAAACCCCTTCTATAATTGAGTTGTACCACGAAATTGTGCCACAACTAATAGTGATGCATTGTCACAAATCAGCAGTTTTGAGAGATGCTTGTTAACATAACATTTCAAATAGCACAGCATTTCTAATCAGGTTTACAGACAATAGCTGAATTTGCATCAAGATTCATTCTTTGTTGAAAAGCAAGCAAGTCAAAAGTATCCGAAGAATTGCTACATGAAGTTTGAAAAATCAGGACTTAATATAATAGACACTGGATTTCAGTGTTTTCCAGTATAGGATTCAATTAATCATAAAGATTAAAATTCAAAGCATGAAAGCATTATTTCATGCACTAATTTCACCGATTCTTTAAGTAATGAAAGAAAGAAGAAATACACATAATCCCCCAAAAATGATGAATCAACCTCAGTAATCAATACAAATAAATGCTTCAAGAAACAGTGTTTTACCAACATACGCATGGAATGGAATTCTCAACAACAAAAATTATAAGAAAACAGAACCGAAGAACAAACGATTACAACCCACGTGATAGAGTCGAAAAGAAAAACAATAATGCCCTAATAAGACTTGTCCCTCTCCTTAAAAATCTAAAAATAAACAAAGAAAAAAAAAATCATTGCAATACCTGAATTAGAGTGACAAGTTATGAACTCAAAAGGAGATAGAATCTATAGCTACGAGTAATTCCGCAGTGATTATTGGAGTTTGCTGGCGGCTGAGCCGTCTTTTGCAGAGGGAATAGGTGGCAAAATGACATGCAAAGATACAGAATTGAAGTTTCGGTGGCCTCAGGCTCTCTGGCATTTGGGCTTTTGATTTATCTTGAAAAAAGACAAAAGAGTGACGAAATACAAGAACGCATTTATCTGACCGAGGCCTGATTGGAACAACTGATACCAGAAATAAATTTTCTTCAAAGTATTTAATTAAAGATTTCAATTTTTCTTGGGGTGGATTGTAATTCATATTTGGGTGCTATCAAGCCGAATCGTGCTTGAGCCCCAAATGAGCGTATTGAGTTTGAGTTCAAGCTCAAGTTAGACAAATTGAATTTTGTAAAATCCTCACTAATATATTAATAAAAAATTAATATGTATATGATGTATTGCTCTTTTTTTTTCTTTTTGCTTATCGAGGAGGGTATTGGTGGGATTCGAACTCAAGACATCTATCGTCTACGCACTCGTCACTTTACCAATTGGAATGTCCCAAAAGGAACGTATATGATGTATGCATAGGTTTTCCTTTTATAGTTTAATTTAGTAATTAAATATATTTAAAATAACAATTAAAATACACTTATAATAAATGATATAAGAGTGAAGATCCGGAGCCATATAAATATGAGGTATAGACAATATATTTTTTTTTGTTAACAATATTAAAAGAAATTAAATTCAAATAAAAAAAAACAAATTAAGCTTCCCTAAGGTTTTTTTTTAATCGGTCAAAACTCCAAATTAGCAGTGAACTGAGTCTCTCTCTCTCTAAGTATGAACATGAAGTAATTAGTCTAATCAAATCATATTTGCCGTAGCAGCAGCGGCATCTTTGATATATGTTCCATCAATTGTCATTTTTTGGGAACTCACTCTCTACAAAACCGCAAAAACACATGATCAGTTTCCAAATACAGAAAGAAACATGAAAAGAACATTATCTCCCATGGAAAGAGCTATAATCACATCTTCATCGAGCTTGTTACTACTTCTATTATTATGTATTTCAGGAGTTGGGGCTAGAAAATTGAGCTCTTTGGATGAATTGACAACATTGCCCTTCGTTGGTGATGAGCAAGATGGTAGTTGTAAATCAATGGTGGAGTCACAAGGATACGTTTGTGAAGAACATCAAGTATGTCAACATTTACAAACCCTTTAATTTCTTTTAATTATTTTATATCTTTACCGGTATATTTATTATAATTGATCTTATAAAAAAACAACGGTATTTTAGTCAACGTATACGAAAGCGTTACCAATATACTCCCTCTGTCTCTATTGATAAGTTACTTAAATTTGCCTTTTTTTATCACTAATTATAAATCACTGTTATTAGTTTATTAGGTATTTTGCTAATTTTTATATCATGTCACTTTTATCTCTGATCTTTTTCCTAGTCATTGATATTAGTTTGATTAGACATTTTAAGAAAAAAAAAGGAGAAATATTAACCGTAATTTTCACAAAATGGCTACAATGTCTTATAAATAGAGAGAGAAGAAATACTAAATTGTCTTACCTTCGTTAGTTTCAATAGGTCTTTTAAATTAAACTAAATTTCTTATTATTTTTTCCTTTCAATTTATTCACTTTCTTATTATATATATATATTTATATTATTTATATATACAATGTAATCTTATTCTCTAATCTAACATAACCCAAAATTTGAATTGGACATCATGTATCCAGGTGACAACAAAGGATGGTTATATTCTAAGTATACAAAGGATCCCACAAGGACTGTCTAAAAAAGCACAGAACAAAATTCCAGTCTTTCTGCAACATGGTCTTCTCATGGTGATTTTCTCCCCAAACCTACACCATTTTTTTTCCTTTTTTTTTTTGGCTACTTCATTATTATTGATCATTTCCAGATTATTTCTCTAAATTATTTTGCTCTCCTTGATTATTTAATTGTTCATAATTTTACATTAGAGAACCTGATCATCCTCGGGTGTCATAACAGGATGGAATAACTTGGCTGCTGAATCCACCTGATCAATCATTGGGGTTCATACTGGCCGATAATGGTTTTGATGTTTGGATAGCCAATACTCGTGGAACGAAATATAGTCGTGGACATACAACCCTAAACCCTAGTGATCCGGTAGTGAATTACTTCTGATAAATGGAAAATTATATGAATTTTTTTTTTGTCCTTTTTTGGGGCTGAATTAATTGTATTTGGCAGGCCTATTGGGATTGGTCATGGGATGAATTGGTTTCTTATGATCTTCCAGCATCAGTTCACTATGTCTATAATCAGACAGGGCAGAAAGTACACTATGTTGGTCATTCTTTGGTAACCACCATTTTTCCATGCTCTATTGTTTAATTTATTGCATAACCTTCCTTCAAGAATTGAAAATCCACATTTCTATTTTTATTTTTTTGGAATTGAAGGATTAGTTTGGACTTTTAGCCCATTTAGTCCCATATATTTGGATCAAATTATATTATGATTAAGGTTTTTTTTTTTCCCCAATCGTTATGGTCTCTCAACGTATTATGGATAGGTATTGTGATCCCAATTACTATTTTTCAAAGAAACACTTGTCGGAATCAGTCATTTTATCTATTTGTTTGTTTTGAGAAATTAAACTCATTTAAATTCCTTCCTCTCTTTTTTTTCCAGGGAACTTTAATTGCTTTTGCAGCATTTTCTGAAAAGGAGTTAGTGAGCACTATAAGATCTGCTGCTTTGCTAAGTCCCATTGCATATTTGGCTGAGATGTATTCACCTCTAGCCAAAACTGCTGCTGATGCATTTATAGCTGAAGTAAAATATTTACATACATTCTCTCTTTTTATTTGATCCCTATATCTAATTTATATTTAATTTCATTCAGTTAATTGGATGTATTATTAATTCATATATAACTTCTAATTAATTTTAATCATAATATTTTAGGATTTATACTGGCTCGGAATTAAGGAGTTCTCGCCTGGAGGGTGAGTAATATTGTAGTGTATAAATACATCTTTCTTTCATGAAAAAGAATGAGAAAATAAAATAATTAACTTTGTTAGATTTTATTCATACCTCAGGGAGGCTGCTGCAAAACTCTTGGCCGAAATTTGCCAAAAACCCGACAACAATTGCTCCGATTTAATGAATTCTTTTACAGGTTTCTTCATTATTTTTCTTCTTTCACAAAAATTATGTATGAATTGCTTAATCATTTTTTGTTATAAATCTATTTAAATAGGTCCAAATTGTTGTGTGAATTCTTCATTTACTGAAGTTTTCCTTAAACATGAACCTCAATCCACGGCAACAAAGAACATGATCCATCTTGCCCAGAGTAAGCATTAATGCGTTTTCCAATTCATCCACAATTGAATGTCTTTTTTTCTAAATTAATTAAAATTTTAGATAGAAATTGATTAGCGAAAATCAAAATGAGATATTCAATTCCATACAGAAAGAGTACTAATTTAAAAGAATTGGAGTAATTTTGAAGATAATATTCTTGAAAGAAATTAAATTGAATCATTTGATGTTCTCTATTTCCACATATAGTGATCAGAGAAGGCACAATAGAGATGTACGATTACGGAAGTGCAGACAAGAACGACAAACACTACGGCCAATCCACTCCTCCGGCCTACGACATGGCCGGAATCCCGAACGATTTTCCTTTATTTCTTAGTTATGGAGGCCAAGACTACCTCTCCGATGTGAATGACGTTCGAGCTTTACTGGAAACTCTCAAGAATCATGATTCTGATAAACTTGTGGTTCAGTACAAAGAAGAATATGCACATGCAGACTTTGTCTTTGCTGTGAATGCTAAAGAAGAAGTGTATAGTCCTCTCATGGCATTTTTTAAGCTTAATTAATTAGAACTTATATGAGAGAATGAGAAAAAGGACTTGAAGAAGTTGTAATAGAAGTCTTTCGATGAATTGATGGATTTGAGAAAGAAATTTGTCATTCTAAGGACGTGATTTTATTCAATGCATCCAATTATTGGCATCAAAACCAAAATTTTCCTATGTCGATTAAAACTAGGAATCGTCTTGGACTCATTATATATAAAAAAGGGTACCTCAAATATTACTCTTGCTATTCAAAAATGAATGTTTCTATATATTCCATCTTGAGTAGTGGAAATGGGAAATTAGTTAAATTTTAATTGAGAAATTGCCATAGTTATATTAGAGACAACTAAGATCATGCAAATTATTTAATTTATAAAAATTTTACCAAATCAAAATAAAACATTAAATTTTAAACAAATAGAATATGATTCAAAAACTATAATTAAAAGAATAGAAACGAAGAAAATGTTGAAGAATGCAACTAGATAGAAATTGGTGCCATGAAAAGATCTTATTCATATGCACAGACATCCCGGATCCCGAGTGTATAAAGAATAAAGGAGAAGTTGATGTTTAATCATGATTAAGATTATTTTAATTGATTTTCAGTTAGAGAAAATCATGAAAGAGATAGAAGTGAACTTCCCTTTTTCCCGATAAAGAGGGCCAAGGAAGCATTGGAGAATTCTCCTGGGATGATTACACAGGGAATTCCCTTGTATTTTGCAAGCCTTGATCCAACAACAATGCTGGCTTGGGATCTAATTTTTGCTCCATCATACGGAATATGATTCAGAAACTATAATTAGAAGAATAGAAAGAAAGAAATTGTTGAAGAATGCAAACCTCATAGAGAAATTTGTGCCCAGCAAAGATTTTCTTCATATGCATAGACATCTTGGCTCTTGGCTCCAGAGTGTACAAAGATAAATTGACAAATCAAATCTTTAAGGCAATAGGAATTTCTAGAGAGTTCATCAGAACTTCAATAATCAAATTAAAGGAAAAAATTTCTTCTGTATAATTGCATATAAAGAAAACTGCAAAAATGGAATATGATTTATATTTACAAATTATCAACGTAAAAAAAATCCTTGAATAAAAAAAAAAACTATCCAATAAGTTGTTTGTGTTCTTAATTGATCATTCCACTAGGGGTTAGAAATAGAATTACATTTCAAAATCTTAATCTAAACTTGAATATCTTTATGGGATGACATCTTTGTAGGGATTGGTCTCCTAACCTTGATTGGCAATCCAAAGTTTTGATAAACCTTAATCTCACCTTCTATGGTTGCTGTCACAATTGCCAATCCCCAACCATTTGCTTGTATAGCATGACTATTACTACCACAGCTACCACCACCACGATCCGATAAAGACCAAGACCGGCCAGAAGATGAAATAGAAGGTGAATCAATACACAAATTCGACGAAGAAGTAGAAGATGATTTGAAGGAATTATTTCCACCTGAATACATACATGACGATAATTGAGCAAGATCTTGAACTGGACAACTAGAGGTTCTCTCAAGAGTGTTTGCCTTCCTAGGAATCGAAGTTGGGGGCCGGAATTGATCAGGGCTCTTGCTTTCTTCATGAAATTGAAATCCAAAGACTGAGCGTGGAGGAGCCGAGCTTCGTCGGAAATGCCTCTTGGAATGTAAATGTACTAATGGGGGCTCATTTTTTATACTTCCTGGCCATGGAATTGCAACTGAAACATCCCTACAATGGAATTGCTCGTGGGCTTGGGTCGTAATTTTAGTCTTCCCCTTTTCTCCTCCTCCTCCTGAAGCTCCTGAATTTCGGCAAACTTCTCTCCTCCAGATATAAACATGATGATCTTCACTAGCACTGACTACAAATTTTCCATCTGGGGTAAACAAGGCCGAAATCTGACTCCCAATGTTCTTGAAACCTGCAGAAATAAAGTCGCATTTTTGTCTGACATTTCAATCATAATCGGACTCCAAATCTTCTAATACATGTTTGTGTTACATTGAATAAAATTAAGTTTTGCATTAGCATAACAAAGAATGTGACCCAAAAAATTAAAAAAAAGTGCAATAGAAGATTTGAACATCATATAATGAGTTCTAGAAATGCAATTACCTTTGAATTTATGAACAATTTGTGATTCATCCGAAATTCGGATTCGAGAATCGGCAGAAGAAATGAGTACTTCAGCAAGATTACATGGTGAACACTGTGCAATATTATATTTTAATTAGCTTTCATAAAAAATTTGGAATTTTTGGTCTTGTTAATTGAAAGGAGTTTACCTGTAGACCAGTAATCTTTTTAGCTTGAGATTTCTTCTTAGTTTTTAGGTTAATAACATCTTTCTGTTCCAATCTGCAATCTAATCAAAAGGCAAACAAAGATATAAAAAGAATGGTGTGAGAACTAATAGCATTCTCTAATTAGCATTTATTTAATATACGCCCTCCATCCGAAATTAACTTCTTGAATTCTTAAATTAGTCAAAATTTAGTTAAGATTAATGATTTGTACATTCAATTTTGAAAAGAAAGAGTGCACGTACCATCTAATGTGTATAGTCGACAGCTCCCCTTATGAGAACCAACAACGGCACCCTTCAATCATTAATCTAACAAGCATTAGCATATCATTCACTTGTTAATAGAATGGCTCGGAATATTCTTAATTTCGATTTAAATTTTTACCCGGCCATCAGGAGTGTAACAAGCTGCTGTAACCATTTCATGGAGATCGGTCCAGTCGACGACCCGACAATCGGTAACGCTCCATATTCGGACCTTGGAATCTAATGAACCACTGATGAAGTAATTGTCATCTGCTGGATTGAACTGCACACAAGTAACTGAATACAGGCAAAGGGAGACAAATGAAAAAAATATATGAATTCCACAAATTTAAGCCTAAAAGTAGTAGTGACTTAAAAAACACATAAATTTAGGTTTTATCAAATCTCACCATAGTCATTGTGAGCAAACATTTTTAAACAGTTTCCAGATTCAATGTCCCAAAGCCTAACAGTCTTGTCCATTGAAGATGAAAGCAATAACTGTTAAAAGAAGCATCAAATGATCAAGCATAACAAATACACAAAATCGGACATTTTGTGAAGTATATAAGTTTGACCCTTCTCTATCAGCTTAACCTTTATCATGGTATGAGAAGGGAAATCTTGTGTTCAACTCTTGTTTTAGCTTATTATGTGTTATTATCATTGCGATTGGGATTGTTATTGAAAATTCTGCTCGACTCATGCATGAGGAGGTGTGTGAAGTGTATAAATTCAATCCCTAAAGTGGAAATTTATCAAGTTTAATTGTTAATCTTTATATTTGACTTACTCTCGTCCTATCTCGAACTTAATACTTGACGATTCCTAATGTTACTGTTTAACACCAAGCAAAGCAAAATTTAAGGATATATTTATAAATTGATTGGTAACTCAATTATTAGTTGAATGGTCAAAATTGATGGATATATGAGTTTGTAACAAAAGTCTAGAAACTAATTACCTGTTCTTGAGACCATGATAGGTCAAAGACAGCTTCCAGGTGACCTTGGAAAGAACACACCGGTGTCTCCGAGAGTCCAAAAACGGTTTCTGGCAGACTGACATAGTAAGGCATTGTGTTCCCCTTTCTTTTGCTTGAACCAATTCTCCCCTTTTTTGAAGGCATGGGACTAATTTCAGCCAGAGGTGGATTATGTTCTTCTGATGATGATACAGTAGCTGCAGCCATTGGATGAACAGGTGTTCCACCCACAGAATTCAAATCATCGGACGGTTTCGCCGATACAATCTCACATTCTTGAACTTCCCAGATGTGGATTACAGCATCTTCCCCTGCACTAGCAAGAAATCTTGAATCTGTACTGAATTTCAAGCTCCAAATTGAGCCCTGATGAGCCTGAATTTCTTGGCAAGTATACAATGCTGTAAATTCCTTATAGGATTTCCCATGTTGCCTAACTTTAACCCATTGAGAAGAATTCTTGCTTGATTTCTGATCAAACCCTGAAGAAGAAGAAGAAGAAGAAAATTGTCTGTCAAATTTCCCACTCATGGAATTTGCTACCCCTTTAATGTTCTTCAAAAATGCAGCTCCCCTTCTCTTGCTCTGTCTGAAGCTTTTACTGATGAAGGAATTTTCTTGATCTTTCCTTCGATCATGTGAATTTGTTGACCCTTTTCCTCTTTTCATCAGCTTCTTCACAACAGGGGAAGAACCCACGGATTTCTCGAATTCTTCCATGGTTAATTGCTTCCCTGTTCCGACATCGCTGAGCTTATTCCACATCCCATTTTCATTGTATTCTTTAACAATGAATTCTTTTCCGGAATCCAAATCTTTGATCAAGAAGAATGTACTGAATAACCCACCACCTGGAGATAAATCCCCACAACTTTGAACCGAAGATCTGCTTCTCTGTTTTGAAGAAAATTTCAGGGAATTTGCATAGTGGGATGAAGCTGCATTCTTGGTTACCAGCATTGATGATGTTCTTGTAATGCTCTGTTTTGAAACAGGGCCGATTAGTTCTTCTTTCCTTTTCTTTGCATTTAGGGAAAAATATTCTATATCCCCATCTGATCTTGACCTCACCAGGAGAATCCCAGTCGAGGGCAGATTTGTGGGCTTTTCTTCTTTTAATTCTTCCAATACAGCAGCTGGCCTTGATGTGGAATTCTTTATGGAAAA
Source organism: Parsonsia alboflavescens (assembly GCA_028571225.1). Taxonomy (NCBI): domain Eukaryota; kingdom Viridiplantae; phylum Streptophyta; class Magnoliopsida; order Gentianales; family Apocynaceae; genus Parsonsia; species Parsonsia alboflavescens. The sequence continues at coordinate 222,483 of JAOXNR010000029.1, forward strand.
AAACTTTCTTGATATGGTTGAGGCAATCTTGGAGCTGGCTACTTTGACGAAGTTCTTGTTGCTGCCTAATCCCATTCCTTGGAGAAGTCTTTTCCGGCGTTCCATAACGTCTCCGGGTTCGGAGATCCAGACACTGTAATCTTGATGAACTGATGATGAAGATCTTGGTAATGGGGCAGCTGCAGAGGATTCAAGATTCCTGAAACTATTGCGGGGAAAAAATGAAGCAGAGGATACACAAGAAGCAAATGAGAGACGGCAATCTCCATGATCATCGTCGTTGTCGGATCTTGAAGAGATCAAATCAAGAGGGACGGCGGAGGAAATCCGGTCGAGGGATTCGAAGAAGAGATCATCATCATTGCTTTCTGCTAAGCCATCCCAATTCATCATCAGTGTTCTTCGATCCATGGCTATTTTCTTTTTCTCTTTTTTTTTTTTTTGGAAGAAAAGGAATTGATTACACTCTGTGAAATTATGATGAAATCAAATAATCAAGACATTGTGATTTTGGTGTAATTTGATTGAAGAATTCTGGGGAAGACTTCTCCCTGATTTGGTAGAGAGAGAGAGAAGTGGAAGAGAGGAAGAGAAGGAGAATGTCAATGGAGTCTTATCATGGCCTTGTGGATTATTATGTTTGATTTTGAAGAGGGAAATGGTTGGAAGAAATCTATTATTATTCTCTCCATTTTCTTTTTATACTTGAAGAAAGAGATTCAGTTTGGAAAGAAAAAGATTAATGAAGTAACTTTATTTTACAAAATATTTCAAAAAATATTCATATTTTACAAATTAAAAATAATTAATTTTTGTGGGAGTATTAAGGGTGATAGAGAGAGGAAGAAAAGGATAAAATGTATATAAATATAAATATATATATATAAATATTTTGTTAAAAGGGAAACAAATATTTCCTTTCATTTGTGCCTCACTTGTTTATCAAAATTGGATATTTTAAATTACAATTGAAATAGTGACACCCTATACCCTTGTCATGTCTCAAACTCGAAACCTCCAATCCCAAATATTGCGCCTTATCCCTAAGCTAGCAAACTTGACAAATAAATATTGTTAATTTGATAAGCATGATTAATTAGATTAAATTAGTCCATATGCCGATTAAAAGGAATTGTTAATTTGATAAGTTTCAACGATTTAATAATTCAATCATAAATTTATTTATCTAAAGCTCCAAAAAAAATTGTAAGAAAAGTTATGTCTATATAAATAAAAAAGAAATAAGGGTAAAAAAAAAAAAAATCTAAATAACCAAGCAACGTTGTGGAAGGCCAGTAGATAGGGATGGCAAAAGGACCTGATCTAATGGATACCCGATCTAATTTGACCTGTTGGGGGTGAATTTTACTTGGTCTGTTTAAAAAGTGGATAAGTATTTTAGAGGAGGGATTTGTGCATAGGTCGGGTCAGGTTTGGAATTGGCTAGTGACCTGACTGGACCAGTGACTAGTCTAGTTCTGAACTGACATGACTTGACCTGACTTGGCACAACGTGACCCAGACCCATGCTTATTTTAATTATATTTTTAATAAAACATATTTGAATAATGGTTTAAGTATTAATTTAATCACTAAATTTGTACTTTCTTTTTCAATTTAATCATTGAATTTCTAATTAAGTCAATTTAATCATTTTACTTTGTGGAATACTCAATTTGACTACTAAACTTCTAATTTAAGCTAAAAAATTTTTGAATTTTTTTTTGTTAATTTCAATAAGAGGTGAAATTATGTTCACAATATTCCTATGAATATATTCCATCTATATCTCATTTTAAACTTTTGTTTTAATCTTTTTCTTTAAAAAAAAGTTTGATTTAACTTATTTTTTACTTTAAAATGTTTTTTATTAAAATTTTAATTAATTTAAAAGTAAAACATTTTTCTCAATCTTTAAAAAATAAGAACATTAAGTTTTGAATGAAATAAATATATAATATATATAGTTTTTATTCAAAATCAAAGTGTTGTACCTTTTAAATTTGCATTTAAAAAAGCTTAAATTAGAAAAATTAAAAGTTTAGTGGACAAATTGATCATTTCTCGTAAAGTAAAATTAATTAAATTGACTAAATTAGAAAATTAATGGTTAAATTAACTATTTCAACAAAATAAAATGATTAAATTAACTAAATTAGAAGTTTAGTAATTAAATTAAAAAAAAGGATACAAATTTATGATCAAATTGGTAGTTAAGCATATGAATGATACCTTTAGCTTTCACCCTCATCCTCCCCTTTCATAATTCATTTCATCTTCGTTCCCATCTCGCAGCCGCCTCACCCGCAGCAAGTGCAAACACATCATCTCCATTCACATCCATCCGCCGGTCGCCGTCGTTCTTCGTTGAGGAGGTCGTCCGATCTTTGTTGTCTGTCGCTGCAGTCTCAGCTGTTCGTGCCGTTGCTGCCAACTCAAGCTGCCGAGCTTGAGGCCTTCAAGCTTCAAGTCCTCTTGAGGCTCAGATCTGTACGCCTGCAAGCTTCAACCCCTCCAGAAAAGCTTCAACTCCTCCAGTGACTCAGTTGAACTACAATAAAAATGTAAGAGGAAAACTTCTGATTACTTTCTGTTTACTGGTATCCATTAAGAGGAAGAATCAAGTCTCATGTTAGTGAGATTATTTATGACTTTGTCCAGGTAGGAATTGAAGCCTGGAAAAGTGCCGATTGACTCCTAATGATTTTGCACTTTTGCGAGGAAACTACTCTTATATCCATCTTGTCCAAAAGAAAATGAACAAGAGATCTGGAAGCCAGCATGTTGTTCCTGAGATTCTTGAGATTCCTGGGAGTCTTTTTGACAGCTGCATGAAGCAGAAGCAAGTCGAAGGTGATAGGTTGGGGACATTTGCTGTACTCCAGAATGAAGTCTGAGGCGAGACCAAATAACATGCATTGCAGACTGTGCGAATGAAAGCTGGCTTATGGGAGGGCCAACATCTTGCTATTTACAGGCCAGCAATGCTATCTATGGTTGCAATAGCTGCTGTCTGTGTGTTGCTTTGCTCTTCAAAAGTTCCCCTAAGGTGCTTTTTTTTTTTTTCGACATAAATATAATCAACCCAAACTGGATCAGACGTAAACATCTAGATGGGGACATTAATTTCGACATAAATAATGTCTTTGCTATTGGTTCAAACTGTTAACTCTTAATCAGTTGGTGCAGCATTTTGTCGCTTTCAAGTGACAGGAAAACCATACTAGTAGATATTGTCTTTGCTTTGTTGTAAAGCTAAGATACTTGAGAAAAAAATAGTCATTGTTGTTGTTTGCTTTGACACTTATTTGGAGTTTGGAGTATAATTTTTGTTATTGCCTACTGGCCTATTGGTTGATATCAGTAATAAGAGTACATCATTGATGACATTGTGTAATTAAATGCTAAGAAAGATCATTAATATAGTAAAAACCAGTTTGGTGGTTGCTAACCTTTGACACACTTGTGGACCTGCGGTGATATGTACTGAAGTATTAACAAAACCAAGTTGTCTAGAGTTATTGAAAAAAAAGGGGTCTTTTGCGATGCTTCCTACTTTTATAGTATTTTGGTTCGTTGAAAATGTTTATGAATAATGTTTTTTATTTTGAGGAATTATTTGCTGAAAACAGTTGAACTGGAAATGTGGCATCCAGTTCTTTGCATGAGAACTTCTTAGGGCTTATAGGTTGTCATGATATATATGTGCTGGAGATTTTTTTCAGGATGGTTTCCCAGAAGGGGAGCAGAGTTTTGAATGGGAATACGAAAGTGGAAAGAATGAAAGACAGAAAATTTTTTATAAGAAAAAAAAGGTACTATATATATATATATATATATAGAGTCCTGCTGCAGAGTGCAAAGCATGAACATACGTGAAGTTTGTAGGCTGCTAGAGAAACCAGTAGCTTCTAGCATTTCAAGAAGACATAGATCCCGAAGATCTTTCTCTTCAAGTTCCTACCTTCGATATACGTTCAAGTTTGAAATACCAGGAAGGATAGAATGAGAACGGTAAAAACTCAAACAAGAATTTTATTGAATAAAAGAAAGGATAGATGAGAGACACTATAGGAAGACTATGAGTCTTTCGCTCTCTAGATTCTATTCTAAACTTGTTCTGCCTTGAGTTACAAATGAGAGTCCTTATATAGACCTCGGATCTCAAAGGCGTACTTCAAAAGAAAATAATACAGCTAGATGCCACTAGCAAAAGTAAAGCACGCGGAAAAAGTAAATAGTGCATAGCTTTATTAAAGTAAGGACTTTACTTTAATAAAGGGGAAAGGACAAAATAAAGTGACAGCTGCTTTATTAAAGTGACTTAAAGTGAAGTGACAGTCTTAGTCTGTGTTGGGCTCAGAGTCTGTGTATACTGGCATCCATCCATCAGGGTCAGGATCAAGTGGTTCATCATCATCGGATGAGTCAGCAATGGGATAGAGGTACTGTCGGTATCCCTGTTGATCTGTGTAGTGGAGATGGTCCTGAATATCCAAGTAGACACGGAGGTCTGAATAGTACGGGTGATCTGGCCATATGATAGGATAATTTGGCACATTTGGGATGGTGACCCGTTGTGGATGCTCATGGTTCTTGATGCATATTCGATGCAGGATGTTGTGGCGGAATTGTGGGTGTCTTCTTTGAACTCCTGGATTAGAGAGGTTGAAAGCAAACCAGCCAAGATTCTCTTCCATGGCGAAGTGATAGAGACTAGTCTCTCATCTTGGACAGAGACTGGTGATTGGTCGGTGAAGACTGAGAATGATATACTTGCCACAATTAGGTGACAAGAATCTAAACCACCCAGCAGGGGTGAAGAACCAGGTGAGTACCTTGAAGAAGTGCAGATGCTGGGGAGATAAATTCCTTGCATTGTCGCAGGCCTAAATGTATGACTGTAGGGTAGTTACATCAAAACTGAAAGTAATAGTGTGGGCCTTGAGAAGGTACCAGAAATAACAGAGGGCCAGTTTAGGTAGATTCCAAGGATTGCGGACTTGAAAGATAGTCAGGTAAGGTTTATCTGGGTCGTTTGTCAATCCTTGGGAGATGCCACAGCCATGTTGCTGGAGAATTAGTCTGTGAAACAATTTATAATTTAATATGCTTTGTAAAGGCAAGACTAAATCTAAAATTGTCTCATGAACCTCTGGTGGTAGATGGGAAAGGTCAAATGGTGCCAGATATGGTATTGGTCTGGGCGTAGTCATGGCCAACCTTTTGCGCGGTCTACTTAGGAAATTTGCGAGGACATTATCCTTACCCTTGATATGTTGTACATTAAATGAATACCGGGCGAACCACTGTTGCCATCGGAGCAACTGTCCCTGTGGTATGATTTTCTGCTTAAACTGCAACATTTTAGGAAAAGAGGACATATCCAATTCGATCTGAAAAGTGTGATTGATCAAATAGAATTCAAATTTTTCAATGCCTCTTTTAACGGCAAGGATTTCCTTGAATGTTGAATGATAATGTTGCTCTACAGTTTTGAACTTGCCGCTGGCATAACCATAGATTTTCCTGGTTCCGTCTGGGAATTGTTCAAGTAGAATTGCACCCCAATAATGATCAGATGCATCTGTTTGAAGGATGTGGGTGCCAGTAGATGGAATCTGTAGTGGAGGGACCTTTGCGGCAATATCTTTGAGTTTCTAGACAGCTGTAGTGTGAGTAGGTGTCCACGGAGGAGGATTCTTTCGAAGCCGTTTACTGAGTAGTGACCTGTACTAGGCAATATTAGGTATGAAATCACAGATGTAATTGATAATACCCAAAAATTGATGTAACATGTGTTTGTCCAAGATTTCATCAGGGAACTCAGTCAGGGAGGTGGCAATATGTGGCTATGGAGAGAATGATCCTGCAGTGATATGCATGCCTAGGAAATCAATTTGATTAAGACCTAGCTGCATCTTGGGCTCAGAAAGCATAATGACATATTGAAGGATGATCTCGTGGAATTGGTGAAGGAGTTGTATATGATCATCTATGGTGTTGGAAAAAAGGAGGATATCATCGATATATACCAGGCAATGAGGGAATAAGGGTTGGAAGATGGTGGTCATTGCCTTCTGGAAAAGTGAGGGGGCAACTTTCAGTCCGAAGGGCATAACGGTCTATTGATAGTGGTGGTTAGGAATACAGAAGGCCGTCTTGTATTTATCGGATGGGTTAATGCCATGTTGCTAGAAGCCTGATTTCAAATCAAACTTGGAGAAGATTTGGGTTGTGGATAGGTACTGGAATAGTACTGGTCTTCGAGGCAGAGGAAACTTATTGGAGAGTATACATTGGTTCAATTCCTGGTAATTAATAACCAGGCAATGTTTTCCTCGCTTCTGTTCAGCCCGCTTGTTCACATAGAAGGCCTGGGAGGCCCAATATGAGGAAGTTGGTTCAATCAGATTTTCATGGAGCAGTGTCTGCAATTCCTCTGTAGCCAACTGGTAGTGGTCAGGAGACATACCAGATTGTGAAGCTTTGTGTGGGATGAGTGTAGGTGCATTTTGAAGAGGGAATTTTACAAAAAAGTTGGGATTTTTCCAAAGAGGGTGCGAACATTTTTGTAAAAACTCCTGATGTGAAGATGCACATGATTTTATAATGAAATTTTGTTTTATGTGAAACAATCTGTCATCTATTGTAAAAAAGTTTCTTGTCACTGATGTCCATGATAACAGATGTCCACGGTGTTGGAGTCCCTGGGAGGTAAAAGAGAGGTTAGGGATGGTATGGATGATGTCAAACCCTAGGACAATGTCTTTACCAGGTAAATGGGATCCATAGAACTAGTGCTGTATGGTAAGATGAGGAAATAGGTTGACATAGATAGGCTTGCTGATTTTCTCGATGAGAAAATCCTCATCATTGGCAGCACGGAAGATTTGCTTTGTAGGTTCCCAATATTCAAGGGGTAAAATGTCAGGGTTGAGAATGGAACTGATAGCTCCAGTGTCAATGAGTTCTAGGACCACAATAGGTGTGATCAGAAGTGTGGGCTGGATAGAGAGGACTGTGAGCGGGTATGGTCTGTTTGCCATAGACTGGAGCTCAGAAAGGTTTGAAAAGGCTTGAATGGGTATGTGGCTGGATTCATCATTAGAGGAATCAGACTCAGAGCTGTAAATGTATGGATCAGGGTAATGTGCTATGGCTAGAATGGAAGATGTGGAAGGTTGGTCATCGAGGGAGAAAAGGGTTTCGAGTTGGTCGAATTCTCCGGGTGATAATTGTGAAGAGAGTTGGGCCATGAGTTTGGTCTTTCGTTTCTTCTTGGGACATTGTTTGGCAAAGTGGCCTGGTTTGCCACAATTGAAACAGTAGCTAGATGGTAGAGATGGAGTGGGTTTTCAGTGGAGGTATTTCCATCTTGGTTTTTTGTGTGATTTGAATTTGCGTGAGCGGGAAAAAGTTTTGGGTTTATGTTATGCAAGAGGTCTTCATCGGCAATGACATTTGTCCTGGTCTCTGCACTTGATGTGGAGATGTTTGTCACTGCATGCCGGTCCAAGCTTAGAGTCATGAGATTGGAACTTCTGCCAAAACCTTGTTTGGACACAAAGTTTGTCCAGGGATTCTTGCATGATTGACCAGATCTGACCGAAGGAAATATTTTCCCATGCAAGACCGGAGGTTTTAATTTTCCTGAGAGTTTCATCAGCAAGTTCTTCTGGTACAGAGTTAACATATGCCTGTTTTAGACTAGCATCATCAATTTGGTTAATGATGTAGAATCTCTTGCACATCCTGACATAATGTTTCTCAAGGTCCTTTGGAAGGATGGAACAGCATTTCATCTTGAGATATTCTGTACGGGCAGTGGTGATATCATGGACCGAATCACCAATAAAGAATCTCCTAAGTGTGGTTAAAATAGTCTCAGGGTCAGGCTATTGGAGAAACTGGATTTGCCGATACTAGCCCAAAGAATTCTAGAAATCCCTGAGAGAACCATCAAATCTTGCGACAAATCTTTTAAGAACATACTCGCAGTCATTCTGTTGGAGATCAGTAGTTAGCCATGCATAGAGTTACTGGAGTCTGGCCCGCCTTTGGGATGGTGGAATGTCGTCAAGAGTGAACTTTGTGGCTGGTGGTTCGACATGGACTCTAGGAAGAGGATGTGGGTCTCTATGTGTACGTAAATCTTCAGGTTCCTCTACCTTTGGTTCTGGACCCATCATATGGATATCAAAGGCTTGGAATGGGTCGAAGTCATCAGATTGGGAGGTCATAGATTCAGAGTCAGAGGTATCTATGACAGGAGTGGATGGATCAGTGGTATTTGTATTAAGGGAATGGAGGAATGAGGAGAGGAGGTTGGACCTTTCTTTAACAGTGAAGAGAGGGGCTTTAGATGAGGCTCCGACAATCGGGTCATCAAGTGTTGAAGGTGATGGGCTTGGTGCAGGAGGTTTTGTCGGGGGTGATACAGGTGGGTTGGTTGGAGGAATAAGTGGAGATGTAGTGTATGAGACTTTGGGAACTTTGGGCTGACCGCCCCATAAGGCCAAAGCAGGAGAATAGGATACTGCAGATGATGTAGGTAAGTCTGGGACTGTGGTTGGTATCTGTGGGAAATGGGTTGGAGTATCGGAAGGGAATGGATCATGACGAGCATGGGTAAGAGAAGAGTATTGGGCTTCAAGACTTGTGAGTTGGGCCTTAAGAAATTCCTTCTCTTTATGCATTTGGGCCATCTTGGGTGACCATTCGGTACTGTACTGGACCAAGTAACTCAATTGCTGGTGCAAGTTTTCAATCTTTTGACGGGCTTCTTGGATTAGCTTCACCACTTGGGTCGTCTGTGAGGTCTGCTGGGAAATTTGAGATTGGACTTGCTTTTGGGTTTCCAATATCTGTCCAAGTACTTGGTTCTGGGCCAATGCATTTTCATTCTGCCAGTTGATGGCAGACTTGGCTTTAGAGACAGGCTTGAGATTTCCATGAGAGTCCATAGCTGTCCTAGTGTTGATTTTCCAGGCATGATGGGATTGATTTTTCTCGAATGGAGTGAGAGGTTGAAAATCATAGGAGGAGGATGAGGATGGGTCGGTATGCATCATCATGAGAGGATAAGGACCTGGTCTAGGAGGTTGTGACCATGGGGGAGGAGCACATGGCGATGGTTCAGGGTCATCCCAGCCTGTAGGTGGAGCTTGGAGATATGGCTTATTTGGAGTGTAAGTGACAAAATAATCGGGGTTCACCAAGGAGGTCGACATGAGGGTCTCCAGCCTCATATCTAGCTCGAAGAGCTCTTTGAGATGTACCAGGTGTAGGGACATGGATCATGGAGATTTTAGTGGGGAAAAGGGTTGATGATCCTGCTCGATTAGGAAAGCTGACTCGGACCGAGCCATCGGGTTGTGGGATCATCTGTGGATTGGTAGTTTGTATGGGCTGCACTGGTTTGGTTGTGGCCATATGTTTTTCATAGTTGGTCATCCATGAAGTGGGGAGTAGGAGTTCCAACTGTTCCCGAGGAATTTGTTTAGGGACAAATGTGCATTGGGGTGCTGAAGGGAAATTAACTGTAAGGAATAATGATTCACCATTCTCCAAATGAGATGGAAGTGGTAAATCGATGGAATGGTTCTGTAGCCGATAGGCCAGTTGATGATGTAGTGTAGCCATGAAGGTATTTCGAAGTTCAGGGCCAGAGATCTAGACCTGGACCTTGAGAGTATCTTGTAAAGATGGGTCATCGAGGCACAAGGTGAAATTGGGGAACAGAGTGATGAATACTGTTCCAGCATTAATTGTGGTCTGTACTGTGCCTATGACTTCGTACTCGTATTTTCGAAAATGAGCATCCAGCAGAGCAATCCGTGATACCATGGGTAACCCTTTACGAGCATGTAAGGTAAGTGCTTGTTTTACTGCTTCGATGTGGACATGAGTGAAGCCATCAGTTTTCCATTTGTCGATGAGGGCTTCTGGGAATTTAAGGGTTATTAATTACCAGGAATTGAACAAATGTATACTCTCCAATAAGTTTCCTCTGCCCCAAAGACCAGTACTATTCCAGTACCTATCCACAGCCCAAATCTTCTCCAAGTTTGATTTGAAATCAGGCTTCTGGCAACTTGGCATTAACCCATCCGATAGATACAAGATGGCGTTCTGTATTCCTAACCACCACGATCAATGGACCGTTATGCCCTTCGGACTGAAAGTTGCCCCCTCACTTTTCCAGAAGGCAATGACCCCCTTATTCCCTCATTGCCTGGTATATATCGATGATATCCTGCTTTTTTCCAACACCATAGATGATCATATACAACTCCTTCACCAATTCCACGAGATCATCCTTTAATATGGCATTATGCTTTCTGAGCCCAAGATGCAGCTAGGTCTTAATCAAATTGATTTTCTAGGCATGCATATCACTGCAGGATCATTCTCTCCACAGCCACATATTGCCACCTCCCTGACCGAGTTCCCTGATGAAATCTTGGACAAACACATGTTACAGTAATTTTTGGGTATTATCAATTACATATGTGATTTCATACCTAATATTGCCCAGTACACGTCACTACTCAGTAAACGGCTTCCAAAGAATCCTCCTCCGTGGACACCCGCTCACACTACAGTTGTCCAGAAACTTAAAGATATTGCAGCAAAGGTCCCTCCACTACAGATTCCATCTACTGGCACCCGCATCCTTCAGACAGATGCATCTGATCATTATTGGGGTGCAGTTCTACTTGAACAATTCCCAGACGGAACCAGGAAAATCTGTGGTTATGCTAGCGGCGAGTTCAAAACTGCAGAGCAACATTATCATTCAACATTCAAGGAAATCCTCGCCGTTAAAAGAGGCATCGAAAAATTCAAATTCTATTTGATCAATCACACTTTTCTGATCGAATAGGATATGTCCTCTTTTCCTAAAATGTTGCAGTTTAAGCAGAAAATCATACCACAGGGACAGTTGCTCCGATGGCAACAGTGGTTCGCCCGATATTCATTTAATGTACAACATATCAAGGGTAAGGATAATGTCATCGTAGATTTCCTAAGCAGACCCAGCAAAAGGTTGGCCATGACTACGCCCAGACCAATACCATGCCTGGCACCATTTGACCTCTCCCATCTACCACCAGAGGTTCGAGAGACAATTTTAGATTTAGTCTTGCCTTTACGAAGCATATTAAATTATAAATTGTTTCACAGACTAATTCTCTAGCAACATGGCTGTGGCATCTTCCAAGGATTGACAAACGACCCAGATAAACCTTACCTGACTATCTTTCAAGTCCGCAATCCTTGGAATCTCCCTAAACTGGCCCTCTGTTATTTCTGGTACCTTCTCGAGGCCCATGCTATTGCTTTCAGTTTTGATGTAACTACCCTACAATCATACATTTAGGCTTGCGACAATGCAAGGAATTTATCTCCCCAGCATCTACACTTCTTCAAGGTACTCACCTTGTTCTTCACCCCTGCCGGGTGGTTCAAATTCGTATCACCTAATTGTGGCAAGTATATCATTCTCAGTCTTCACCGACCAATCACCAGTCTTTGTCCAAGACGAGAGACTAGTCTCTATCACTTCGCCATGGAAGAGAATCTTGGCTGGTTTGCTTTCAACCTCTCTAATCCAGGAGTTCAAAGAAGACACCCATAGTTCCGCCACAACATCTTGCATCGAATGTGCATCAAGAACCATGAGCATCCACAACGGGTCACCATCCCAAATGTGCCAAATTATCCTACCATATGGCCAGATCACCAGTACTATTCAGACCTCCGTGTCTACTTGGATATTCAGGACCATCTCCACTACCGTCTTCCTATAGTGTCTCTCATCTATCCTTTCTTTTATTCAATAAAATTCTTGTTTGAGTTTTTACCGTTCTCATTCTATCCTTCCTGGTATTTCAAACTTGAACGTATATCGAAGGTAGGAACTTGAAGAGAAAGATCTTCGGGATCTATGTCTTCTTGAAATGCTAGAAGCTACTGGTTTCTCTAGCAGCCTACAAACTTCACGTATGTTCATGCTTTGCTGATTAAACCTTGTAAACTCTGTCTAAGGAATGTGGTATTTAAGTAGACCATTGTGTCTCTTCATACTTTCCTGCGAGTTTACTTTGTTTGAAATGCAAAGAGATTTTTAGATTCGCAATTGCTGATGAAACTCTCAGGCAAATTAAAACCTCCTGTCTTGCATGGGAAAATATTGCCTTCGGTCATATCTGGTCAATCATGCAAGAATCCCAGGACAAACTTTGTGTCCAAACAAGGTTTTGGCAGAAGTTCCAATCTCATGCCTCTAAGCTCAGTGACAAACATCTCCACATCAAGTGCAAAGACCAGGACAAATGTCATTGCCGATCAAGACCTCTTGCACAACATAAACCCAAAACTTTTTCCCGCTCACGCAAATTCAAATCACACAAAAAACCAAGATGGAAATACCTCCACCGAAAACCCACTCCATCTCCACCATCTGGCTACTGTTTCAATTGTGGCAAACCAGGCCACTTTGCCAAACAATGTCCCAAGAAGAAACAAAAGACGAAACTCATGGCCCAACTCTCTTCACATTTATCACCCGGAGAATTCTACCAACTCGAAACCCTTTTCTCCCTCGACGACCAACCTTCCACATCTTCCATTCTAGCCATAGCTCATTACCCTGATCCATACATTTACAGCTCTGAGTCTGATTCCTCTAATGATGAATCCAGCCACCTACCCATTCAGGCCTTTTCAAACCTTTCTGAGCTCCAGTCTATGGCAAACAGACCGTACCCGCTCACAGTCCTCTCTATCCAACCCACACTCCCATCCACACCTATTCCGGTCCTAACCCTCATTGACACTGGAGCTATCAGTTCCATTCTCAACCCTAACATTTTACCCCTTGAATATTGGGAACCTACGAAGCAAATCTTCCTTGCTGCCAATGGTGAGGATTTTCTCATTGAGAAAATCAGCAAGCCTATCTATGTCATCCTATTTCCTCATCTTACCATACAGCACCAGTTCTATGGATCCCATTTACTTGGTAAAGACATTGTCCTAGGGTTTGACATCATCCATACCATCCCTAACCTCTCTTTTACCTCCCAAGGACTCCAACACCATGGACATCTGTTATCATGGACATCAGTGACAAGAAACTTTTTTACAATAGACGACAGATTGTTTCACATAAAACAAAATTTCATTATAAAATCATGTGCATCTTCATATCATGAGTTTTTACAAAAATGTTCTCACCCTCTTTGGAAAAATCCCGACTTGTTTTGTAAAATTCCCTTTTCAAAATGCACCTACACTCATCCCACACAAAGCTTCACATTCTGGTATGTCTCCTGACCACTACCAGTTGGCTACAGAGGAATTGCAGACCCTGCTCCATGAAAATCTGATTGAACCAACTTCCTCAGATTGGGCCTCCCAGGCCTTCGCTCCACCACACTTGATAACCAGTGCGCCTGTTACTTTGGAGACCGAATCCGAAAGCCCACGTTAGTTGAGACGACGTCGTTTCATCTTTGTTGCTTAGAAGAAACAGGCAGGCAAAACGCTCAGTTTCATGTTTGCTGCTCAACAGAAGAAACAAAACTCTCTCCTCAGAATCGATGAGGTCCACTCTGTTTCAGCGGCGCCCTTCTCCAGACACTAGTTTCGTCTAACCTCTCTGGGCAAGATCACCGAGCTCCGCGTTGACTCTCTGGGCAAGATCGCCCAGCTCCGCTTCTTCTTTGAGCTCCTCTCTTCAGTGACTGAGTGAGTTTCTTGGGTAAGAATTTGCCTTTTGCCTTTTATGGAATTTTTTTTTTTTTGGGTTATTGAAATTGATTTATGTTTTTGGCCCTAAATATTGTTGTTGGCTTGCACAAATCCTCCATTAGCTCCCGTTTTTATTCTGATCTTCTAGTTTGGTGGTTCAAAATCTGAAATTTTTTGATAGAATAAGTAGGATTTGCTTGCTTCTTGTGTTTTGAAATGCTTGACAATGGCTAAATGTACATCTCTGTGACTAAGATTAGGGATTTTTGCACTCTTGTCTTGTTTTCAGTTGCTTAGGCATTCTCATTTTCTTTTCCTTTTCGAATTTAGCTTTTAAATTGAAGCAGAGAAAACAGCCAAATGAAAGAAGACATGGATTCACTCAGTGTTAAAAAAGTTATATATTGATTTCTAACAACATTTTTTTTTTCTACTTTCTCTTAAGGATTTTTTTTTAAAAAAGCAAGCTAAAGTTAGGAGGTAATGAGACCTTAATCCAGCTGCAAAAGGGACTGAGAATGAGATATGACGGGGTGAAAAATAAAGGTTAACAAAAAATATATATATATTGTAGGCTTCTTCTCAAAAGTTTAAACAACTCTTTCCATTTTCTAGTTAATGCAAACCAAAGCCCATTTTTCAAGTTGTCTGCAACACTTTATAACAGAATTTAACTCTTTGACTCTTTGTTAAGAGTCTAACTAATGAGTAAAATAGTTAAGACATCTCTGCATTAGCCAAGTTCCGTTTACAATCAAGAGGGAAGTTCTGCAATAGTCTAGAGAAAATTGATTGAAGGAAAAAGTGTCAACCCCTCCCTTGTTTTTGCATTTTTTTCTTTCTTCTTGTAATGAAATGTAGAATGGATTATGGAATACCATCAGAGTAGGCCTGTATTAAATGTATTGCAGCAAAGGATTGATGACTTCATTATGTAACATGACGCACGGATGGAGCAGGTACTTTATTGATTCGACATTGTTTGAAGTTTATTTTTTTTTTCCTGTTGAAAGCAATGCCCCCACCCTCCAAAACCCCAAAAAGAAAATAAATAATAATAAATAAATAGATAAGAAGAAGAATATAAGCATATTGGTTAGAGTCAGAGAACTTTGTCATTCATGGCCAAAAGATATTACATCTTGTTTATCTTTTTTCAGTGAATGATTATTCTAATATCCTCTGTGAAATTTGGTCATTTTACCTTCTGAAGATGGTTTGGTGAGCAATATCAGGTTTTCAGGTTATAGACTGTATATGGTCCTGCAACTTATTTCAGTGTTTGTTATGGGTGTCTTATGTTTGTTTTTGTTATTATCATATTCGTAGCTGATACATTTGATATTTTGTTCTTTCTTTTTATTCGTGTACTCTGTTGCTTGTGTGTGGCTGATGTTTGTGGCACTTACAGGAGGAAAAAAAAAAAAAGAGAAGCTCAAGCTGCAGAAGATGGATGGACGGTGGTTGTTCACCACAAGGGCAGGAAAAAGACAGCAGACAATGAATCTGGGGTGGTTGTTGGTTCTGTTACCCAGGCTATGGTTCTTGACAAAATGACCAAAAAGAAAAACAAACAAGTTGGGCTAGATTTCTACAAGTTTCAGAAAATAGAAGCGCAGAAAAGTGGTATGGTTATTTTGTTGAAACAATTTAATTTTGTTGTTTATCTTTAGCAGTTCTGTATGATCTTGGTGCTTTGAGTAGTTAGGAGATCCTTGTCCTATGCTAATTTTATTCCTATCCTTAATTCTATCTTATGGAGGTTTTAATGGCCTATCAAACCCTCTTGTTTGTGAAAAATATTGAAAGATAGCTAACTTGTTACGATGCATCTTTGCGCACATCGAAACCAGAATCATTTTTTAATGCTTGAACAACCTTGAAATGAAGAAATGCATTTTATGCTTGTTAACTGAAGGGTCCATGTGAAAGCTGATTTCAGCCCTTGGTTTTCTTTTGGTTTTGGGAAACCGCATGTTGAGTTGGGTGTTCATTTCTTCTGTAAGCATGTGACTAATGCCTATGCAATTATGCCTGCAGAACTATTTTAGTCTTATTTAGAAAAATCCACATGGTAGTCTAAAAGGCATCGAACTAACCATGGTTATTGAATGAACACAGTATTATAAGGCAGAGTGGGAAAACTTGTCTTGTGAACCTCTAATGTGTATCCTGGTTGAGTCTTGTTATGGCTGTTCTCTGCCTATCTCTGATTCTCCTCTGCCTCTGCTTATACAATGATGGGATCTTTATCTTTTGCGGAGCTTATGATGCTGCAGAGCAAATTTGAGCAAGACAAATTGCCGAAAGCAACTTGCAGACAGGGCTCTATTGTTCCAGTACACTTGTCCACTTCATTTTGGGGATAAGACATTGCCTGCGAAACAATTGAGAACATGGTTATGTTGAGAAGATGGAGACTACAAGTGATGGTTTCTTATGACATAAACTTCCAAGAGTGTTCTTTTCCTTCCTGGACTTCGTTGTTTGAGGTCAAAATGTGCCTCTTATTTATAGAGAGAATGATGAAATATTAGTCTTCATTTTATGATGAGGTATTAGGCCTCTATTCAGGACGTAATTTCCTGTTATTGCTGTTTGCACCATTGCTGACGTGAACATGCTGAACTGATCTGCAGCCTTCTCGTCATACTTATTAACTTTTAAAGATTCATTCTAAATTAATTTGAAGATTGAGTTCACTGTACATAAAAAAAACAAAAAAAAAAAACTCATGAAACCTTAGCTCGTCAGCCGTTCTTTAGCATGGGTTCACAGTTGGACAAACATTTTACTTGAATCAAACATACGAATCTTGTTCAAACATCCCGAATCTCTTAAAAGAAAAAAGGGGAAGTACAGTGAGACTCCAGAATTTCTCAAGAAAGAAATCATGTCAAAAGCACAAAAGGCCAATGTGATTGGTATCATCAGAGTAGGGATATATACGACACAAAAAAGGAAAAAAACACTTTTAACAGATTAAAACTGTAGCAAAACTATATTTAACCAAGTTATATGATCAGATAATCCAGAATCTATTACATCCTCCCCAATACTATAATTTTAGAATGCCATAATATCGAATACTATGGAAATGTGAAAGAATTCCACTTAGATTAAAGAACATGTCAGAAAATCTCCATTCATCCCTTCTGTGATTATTAAAGCACCTTTACAGACTATCATTGTCAAACCATGGATACCCAAACCCCCCACACTGAGAGCAGCCTATTCCTCATCACCATCATCCTCTTGCTTGTCATCATCATCTTCATCTTCAGAATCATCACTGCCTTTTCCCTACATGGAGTATTAGTCATTATTATTAATTGAATCGTACTTGTTCAACATCCCAAAATATTAAATGCAAGCTAGAAGTATCCAATGCTTAAAAGAGTCAAGAAAAATAGATGCAATGGAATCACTGATCATTTCAATAAGCCTTTTGGTTTGTAATTCTTTCAGAAAATTTAAATTGAGTGATTATTTCAAGATTCAGAAATAGGAAATCCTTCCCTGCATCCCAAAATAGCACAGGCTTGGTGCTTCACAGAGTTCAAGATAATTTAATTTAAGTCTAAGGAGATGAAAAAAAAAAATCTCTCTTCTGAGTACCATCTCAAATTTGTTAATCAGACTCCCTTTTTTTCTTCAGTTTTTAATTTTTTAGGACAAAATTTGCCGATAACTCAAGAAGATCCCAGAATTTGTAGTTTATGGCAACAAAACTCAGTTCTAGAAGCCTCTCCTACCTCCGCAGATTTTGAAAGCTCCATTTTCAAAAACAAAATTGATGGGTATTTTCAAATCAAGGATGGATATGGAGATACCGCCAACCCGCCCTTCCCCCAGGCAAGCCTCTTGAGTGGGGTTGCAAGAAATTTATCAATGACTACAAAATGAAAGGGAATAGCCATCATAACATTCATGTTTTTACCTCTTCATCAAAATCTTCTTCATCAGGCTCCTACAAAATATAAAAGGCAGATCATATCAAGAAATGCAAGATGACAGAAACAAAATCCATTTATTATGACTATACTTCTTATCTCTTTCAGCCACTGAACTTCACACAACAAAACTCATTGAAACCAAATAAAGAAGGGAGAGAAGTTAAAGGCAATTACAGCATTGAAGTAAGTCAGCGGGTGTGGCCACAAGACATCTTTAATTATTTCAGCAACCTGACAAAGAGGTTTAAACATGAATACAGGTGTTCAAACGAAAATAAAGGTCACTGAAGAGAACACTGCATAGTTCCCGTGAATCATTCTCTATTGATCCCACATCAGACTTTACCTCATCCTGAAATTCATCCAAGTCATCATCCTTTTGCTCGCATTCTGCAAACCAACTGAAGAAGCTGCATACAAAACAAGCAATCGATAATCAATTGAAAGAACCATAATCTGCTAACCCCTCCATCCAAAATCAAGTATTCACTCTATTATAGGACAAAAAAAAAAAAAAAAAAAAATCAATGTTCACCTTCGTAAAATAACTGTTCAGGAATCATCTACCCAATTGATACTCATATGACTGTTCAGTTATTCATGTAGAGAAAGAGAGATTAGGTCAGAAAACAAGGAAACTGTCTTAAGACCATCATCAGAAGCTTTCCAGTTCCCAAAACAAAATCCGCATCAGTATTGCAAATTCCAGTAGCAAACTGTCCAAATGCTCCAGCAGTACAGGTGTGGGAGTCACTGCCGTGAAAGCACGGGTTAGAGAGATAAAATAACATGATCTCGACGATAGCAGCCAATCATAAATTTTTTCAAAATGCAATTAGGAAATTAATAACCTCTCCAGGTCTGCAGTGACCTTCTTGTGCAAGAGCAACATGTCATACACCTTTATAATCAGGATTAGTCTGAAAATTTTAGATCAAAAAATGGATTAGCTCGTAAATAGATTCATGGAAAAATTATTTTGACTAAATCCTGTTCATAATGTAGAGTATTCATGTGTATCATAGTCATATAAGGACCGGTAAAGGTTTATTTCAAGACAATTCCTGATAAGAAAAATATTCGAGTCTTTCTTCCTTCAAATATAAATGAAGATATGAAATTAGAGTCAGTTATTCTATTATAACCGTGACATAGATGAAATCACATCTAAACTAAGGTAACCTAAGTATTTGTGGCCACAACTCAATCTCACAGGGGTCACTTTCTGCAATCACTGTCTCTAACTAAATGCACAGCTGTCAAAAAATTATAGGAGAATTAAGTCTTAGACCTTTGATGTACTAGTTATTAATTTTGGAAAGTTCAAATTCCAGTTAAACCTGTAGTGAAGAACAACCATAGAAGAAACAAAACACATGAACCAAATTCAATACCTCCTTTAGATTCTAGTTCTTCCTCGTTAACCAATTCCGAATTCAAATTTTTATCATCCACCATAGGACTAAAATATAAAGACAATTTTATTTTAATGTCATATTTATCCTAATAAAGTCAAATATTACAATAATAATAATAATAATAATAATAAGACAGTAACCTTGGACAATTTCTTTTGTCATGTGCTTGCCTATGAAGTCCATATCCACGGCATAACCTCTTTTTTGGAATTGATCTTTCTTTTCCTGATTTTAGTCTTCTGCCACATCCCTTAGCCCTCATTGGTACAGGATAACTTACATTCGGTGTTTGCTTTGAAGTTTTGCTAAGTGACTGTGAGATAACATTCTTCGACCCAATATTAATGACCTTAATTTTTTCATGAATTACCTTTAACTCACTTAGTAAAAACGATGAGGCTTCATCAGTTAATGATGCATCGTCAACTACAACAGATGTGTAATGGGAAAGACTTGCATGACGTGACATCAACGACATTCCATTCGTGCCTCTAATCCTTCCACTTGCTTATCTCGTAATCTAGTTCTTGCACTTTGTGTCCACCTCTTCAAAATATAGCAAGTAGGTAACTGGCTAATCTACTTCTGACAAAAATATGTTATCAGATGTCTACAAGACAATCCTTCAAACTCAAATTTCTTACAACTACAAGAAATAATATCAGTAACCTTGTTGTAGAGAACTTCCCATTGCTGTCCAAAAGAATCATTATCATCCATTTGTACAAAGTAAATGACATTGTCCTCATTTTCAAATGCATAACTGATTTTGTAACCCCCACTTTCAAACACCTCACTTTGAAAGATTAAGAAATTTATCTTGGTGTAAGCTTCAACCATTTGTTTTTCCAACGCCCACATAGATTTCATCTTGGGTTTCTCATTCACATCGACGTGATCTGCAACTAACTCATTGTGCCTTTGGTGATTCAGGGCTCTATTAAAGTTAGAGATAAAACCCATCAAGGAATTTCTTCTATTTATATATTTCTTGAAAAATGAATGCGAACTTTCCACTTGTTGGCTACTGCTCATTCCTGCACTGAAGAACTTGTTTACATACATTGGAACCCATTTCTTATGAATCCCAAATAAGTGAGCCAGCCATTCATTGCCTCCCAATCTGGTATCCCTCATCAAATTAGCCCATCTTGATTCGAATTGACCTCCGGTCTCACTATTGCAAATGATGTCCTTCATTCGATGGTAGTTGTCACGGTATGTTATTGAATCAATTTTTTCCAAAAACTTGTTCAAAATATGCCATAGAAAATACCTATGAACAATTGATGGGAAAATAAATGCTATTGCTTTTGTCATTGGAGGATCCTGGTCTGTGATAATTGTCAATGGTGCACCTCTTGGTATTGCCTCCAACAACTAGTTGAATAACCAAAGAAATGATTCTGTTTTTTCAACACTTAGGAAGATACATGAAAAAATAGTTGTTTGACCATGATGATTGACTCCACTGATCGGAGCAAAAACCATACTATATTTGTTCATGTTGTACGTCGTATCAAAGACAATAGCGTCTCCAAAAGCATTATAAGACCTTCTTCCAATCGGATCTGCCCAAAAACACCTTACCAACCTGTTTGCCTCGTCAAGCTCGTAGGAGAAAAAAAATGAATCATCTCTTTCTTTTGCTTCAAAAAATACTTCCAACAAACTTTCTGCATCTAAATCTTTCTTTTCTTCTTCCAACTTGCTTTTTGTAGTTTCGAAAATCCTTTTCTGTACACCCCATGTTTAGTGCCCTGCGCGATTTAATTTCCATAATTCCAATGTGTTGGCATATTGGAACATTAACCTCAGAAAGTTGCTAATTTAATGTTTTTTTTTTTTTGGCAGTCGATACTCTCCTGTGAGACCTTAAAAGATGCACCTTCGAGGGTGTAGATAGCGGATGATTGTGCTCTTCAACACATGAACTAATGATCCACTTTGGTCCTGTTTGGCATTTAACAACTGTTAGCCTTGCTTTACATCCAACACGAACCACGGATTGATTACGTTCAACCATTTGTGTTGAAGGATCTTTTTGTTTTTGATGACAATCACTTGTCTTCCCTTCCTTAGAGCAAACAAATTTCTTCCACACCATTTCTCTGTTGCTAGATTTATACTTGTGATTAATTGACCTTGCACTAAATCCACATTCTCTTGCATAAGCATTGTAGAAATTGAAGGCTTCTTCAATTGTTTCAATTTCTTGCAAAATCTTTGGTTTAATTCCATCATTTTTAGGTCCAATGAACCGTTGACATGATGAAGTGCCCTCTTCCATTTCTGACAAACTTTTGCATTGACGAGTCAAAACCAGCTCAAATATGAATAATGTTTAAACATACAGAACGCTAGAGAAAGATCCATCATAGAAATTGAAATACTAAAGAAATTAAGAAAGGATAGCAACAAAGTGAAACGGGGCCTCACCCAGTAAATCAAGTCCTTCCGTTTGCTTTGTTATGCGTTGTTGTAT
This sequence comes from Parsonsia alboflavescens, assembly GCA_028571225.1. Classification (NCBI taxonomy): domain Eukaryota; kingdom Viridiplantae; phylum Streptophyta; class Magnoliopsida; order Gentianales; family Apocynaceae; genus Parsonsia; species Parsonsia alboflavescens. The sequence continues at coordinate 244,103 of JAOXNR010000029.1, forward strand.
GCGAGCTTCTAGAGACGAACTGCAATGACGAATGGGTTGAAGATAGGTAGGTGAATTCTTACTCAAGAGACTCACTCAGTCACAGAAGAGAGGAGCCCGTTGATGCGGAGCTCAAAGAAGATGCGGAGCTAGGCGATCTTGCCAAGAGAGTCGATGGGGAGCTCAAACTTGCCCAGAGAGTTGACATAGAGCTCACTCGACACGGAGCTCGGCAATCTTGCCCAAGGAGGTTTGACGAACCCAGAGACTGGAGAAGGGCGTCGCTGAACTAGAAAGGACCTCATCGATTCTAAGGAGTTAGTCTTGTTTCTTCTGCTGAGCGCAAACACGAAATTGAGATGAGAGGGTTGCGCCCTCCTGTTTCTTCTAAGCAACAAAGATGAAATGACGTCGTTTCAACCAACGTGGGATTTCAAATTCTGTCTCCAAAATAAGGGGCACACTCGTTATCAATTGTGGTGGAGCACTTTGCAACAACACTCTCTCTCTCTCTCTCTCTCTCTATATATATATATATATATATATTCAGTTCAGGTCAAATAGATTAGGTTGACCCATAAAGTTCAGAATAAGTCAGTATGGGACAAGTCAGGTCTTATAGAAACAGGGCAGGGCAAGTCATGGGCCTGGATTAAAGGACCCATGGCAGGTCACAGGCCAAGAATAGCTTCAAGACAGACAGGATAGGTCTGGATTTTCAAAAACCTGCCTTAACCTGCTCTATTGCCATTCCTATCTACAATCGAAGACTCCTTATATAGAAGAGGAGACCTCCTTTTTTTTCTTTTTCTTTTTTTTTTTTTTTTTGGGGAGGGGGGGGAGGCTGTCAGTAGGTCTCGAACCTGGAATCTCTAACAGCAGGTACGAAGCGGGTTTGCCACTAGGGCAAGCCCCACTCGGTAGACCTTCCTTTTCGTTACAATCAAAGAAAATTTCTGATGAAAATGGCTAACAAAGACAAAAAACTGAAAAACACATAGTGCTAACTTGTGGGTTTATGGTCTATATATAAATATATATATATATATATATATATATATATATATTTATTTATTCGGTTGTTGTAATTCTCACTAGAACCATTATCAAAAATCTAGAAGAACTTAAAAAGGAGAAAAAGAAGAAGAAGACAAAGAGCACCCCAAAATATGGAGTGAAAGACATCCCCAACAACTCGTAGTTTATCTCTCTCTAGGAAGTTCCCAAAAGATCATTTATAAAAAAAAAAAAAAACAGAACTTCCTTTTTTAAAAAAATTTTTCAGATAAGTTCAAAAAAGGTGGTTTTGAAGTTTAAAGCGAGAGAGATAGAGAAAGAAAACAACTGTATTGCAGAAATTTATTAAATTTGGCACTATTAATTTTGAATAGCATGAAATACTTGAAATTACATTGGCCACGTTTTTGTTTTTTCTTTTTTTCCTTGTCATTGAAAAGTTAGAGAAATTTAATACATAATTTAACTTGAAGAAGAAAAATGATCAAATGAAAAGGATATATATAACTTAGAATACAAATATTGACATGGAAAATAACTATATCAGCATAATTAATGATCGGAGGAGTCATGATTTAAATCCCAATAAAAACTACATTTTACTGAAAGAACATCCTTAGCTTTGGGATTGTCCCATTCCAATGAATTCCACAATTTCTTAGTTATTTGAATCGTTTCCAAATCTCTGGGGCAAGATAGTTCTCCATCCACAGTGGTTGGAAGACAGAATGGCATTCTTCTTAAATTTGGACAATCATGCATGTCAATCTTCTTAATGGAGTCACAAAGCAGGGTTTCATCACAGATGCTCCTCAACTGTGGCAAACCCTTAAGCAATAAACTTTTTAACTTTGGGAGGGTGACTGGCCCTCCTGTATTTTCATCATTTCCAGTTATTATCTCTTCTAATTTTGAGCATCCCCAGACCAAGATATTTCTAAGATTTTTTAGGTTTTGCACAACCCAAGCCGGGAACAGGTTCTTGAGCCCATCACAATCCCATATCATAAGTGTTGCGAGGGATGAGAAAGTGTGAGGATCAGCTGGAAACCTCGGGAGGATCTTTTCTACTTCTGGTAGGCCTCCAATGGTCAAATCAGACAAGTTAATTAAACCATTCAGCTTGTCCCCCAGGCAAGCACCAGTCCCATTGCAGCGAACAACCCGCAGTCTCTCAATGTCATGTGGTAACGAAATAACCTTGTTTCCAAAATCACATTCAACGAACACAATATGTTTGTCATCATCATATTTCGGGACATACTCAACTAAATCACCCACATGAATAACATAGTGATCCCACCAACCATGGATACTGCGAGATTCGAAAAGTTTATTATAGCCATCGGGACCACCAGAAATACGTCCTTCAAATATTTCCAACTGTTTCAGCCCTTCCAATTCTTTACTTTCTATAGGATGTACTATCTTAAGCTCTTGAAGATGGCAGAGCCGAGATAACATCCCTTCCAATATTTGTGGTGTAAATGTACCGTACAGAAAAGAAAGCTCGTGAACAAACATATTGAGGCATTTGAGGTTTACCAGTTCCTCCAGGCCTTGAGGAATATTAGGAATAGATGTGTGTTCGATATTTAATTCCCTCAAATTCTTGAGCATCCCAAGATGTGGCAGAACTTTGAGCCTTTCACAATCTTTGAGTATTAGTGTAGTAAGATTCACCATGTCTGAAATACAATCAGGCAACATTTCAATCTCGCGATTAAAGGATAGATCTAGAACTTTGAGTTGGGTCTTGAATTGATCAAAGAAAGAATCTGCAATAAGCTTTAAGTTGTTTTGTTGCAAGATCAACACTGAGAGATTGTGAAACCAAGGGTACATATCACCAGGAATTTCTGATATCTCATTATGCATTAGTGAGACGACATCTGCGTCTTCTTCCCATTCCATCTCCCTTGGAATTGTCACGAGTCCTTTTCCAGATTTTACCATGTACTTGGGAAATAGCATATCTTCATAGATCCTCTTTTTACTGGTAATCCTTAATGCCATTTCTCTGATCAAATCATGCATCTTTACCCCTTCATCACCACCAGAAAGGCAATGTGATTTCTCCAATAAACAATAATTTATTAGTTTGTTAAGTATTGCATGACCTTGCTCATACTCTTCCCTCCTTCTGTCCCTTCTGTCCATCAATCTCATTGAAATAAATCTGCTTATTAGTTCTGCTCTAGCAACGGTGTAATCCTCAGGATAGAGGGAACAAAACAACAAACAACGTTGGTGACATGAGTTTAAGCGATTGAAGCTGTATTGCAACACACGGAACACTTCTTCTTCCATGCCGTCAAGCCCTACAGATGATGCATTCATCAATTGGTTCAGAGCATCTTTCCATTCATACACATCCTCTACACCTTTCATGCTTCCAGCCACTGTGATAATCCCAAGAGGTAGGCCGCCACACTTTTTCACCATCTTCCTGGCCACTGTTTCTATATCTTTGCCAAGTCCAGTTCGACAACCAAGTGTACCATTGAACAATTCCCATGCTTCATCTTCCTTCAAAGTCCTGACTTGAAGTTTCTCATCGCAATCCATTCGATGGCACACTTCCAAGGAGCGTGTTGTCAAAATTAACTTATGTCCCTCGTTAACAGAAATTCCCAACTTCTTCAAACAAAAATGTCTCCACACATCATCCAAGATGAGTACAAAGTTCTTCATTCCCCTAAGCCACCTTGCTAGTGTATCTGCTCTGGTCTCTTCATCATCATCATCTAAGAGAGTACGATTCAAATGTTTTGCAATGCCACCTTGCAGATTTCTTATGCTAAGCTCTTGAGAGACGGTGAGCCAACAAACACGAAAACCATTGGTTTCCAAGAGATGATTGTTGATGTGTTTGACCAAAGTGGTTTTACCCACTCCCCCCATCCCATAAATACCAATGCTTTTGATATTATCACTATCAGACAACAACCATTCCTTTATTTTCATCAAATTTTCTTCGAACACTCCTCCAATTAATTTAGATGTCAGCCGTGGCACACCTCTGTTCTCATGATCATCAACTACGAGCTCATTGAAATGGTGACTTTGACTTTGCTCGAGAAGTTGAACCACACGTTCTCTCATTTTCCCCACATGCTCAACATTCCCCAAACGCTCAAGAATTCTTGGTTCCCTTGGCAGTGCATCGGCTTCATTCTTCACTTTCTTCACGGCCTCAAACCAATTTTCAACTTCTCTTTTCCTTCTCTTCCTGCCAGAACTTTCTTCCTTTTCCACTTGATCTTCAATGTCCTTTGCACGATCTGTTAAAACTTGTACCCCTCTTTCAAGCGATTCAACGTTTTCTCTATAGCTTAAGAACTTTTCCCCCAAGTCTTTAAAAGTATTTGCCAGTGCTTTTCCCAGCGGTTCCATATATATACTGTTTGAGCCTTCTCGAACTGTGGCGTTTGAATCACTCTAAAAGAAATAAGAGAATTAGCTAGATGCTTTCTTGTTTAAAATTACACATTAAATCAAAGTTTAATCCATGAAATCAGCTATATATGTTTTTTTTCTTTTGGATAAAATTATTTATTTCTAATTCTTTCTTCTATTATTAATATAACAGAAAAAGCCCTCAGTTCTTATTCTATAATTTCTACCACTTTAATTAAATTAACATATTTTACTAGCATGGAGAAAGACAGAAAGGAAACATACTGACAATAAAAGAAGACATGAGAAGTTTTCATAGCTTGAAGGTCTTGATGGAAAGATGCTTTTCCCAAAAAATCATACATATAATAAATTCATGTGATCATGGTAAGTTTTCATACCTTCAGATCTAGTTAGGTAAAGTTCAGATCCCTGTTCAGAAAATATAAAGAAGAATCAGAAAAAAAACAAATAGTCCAAACAAATTAATTTCTGGATTTCCTTGAAGTCTAGCTAGGGAAGTAAAAGAAGATCATATTATACTGTATGACAAGCGGAGATCAGGTCCCAAATTCGAATTTCACTAAATCCTCCTAGGTTGAATCCAAAGATAATACAGTCTCAAATAAAGAAAAATAAAATTAAAAATCATACTGTATGTACGCAGCAAAGACCCCGGAGATGGTTGTTGAAGGAAGCAAAATGTTGGAGAAAAGAACCGGCAATTTTTTTCTTTTGGGTGGAGCACTAGAGAAGAGAAGCCAAATTATTGAAACTGAGCACGGAAGATACTTGGAAATTTCCATTTGGAAAGTCCTGCATAAGACAAAAGAGACTCACCGCAGAATGCTAAGAATAATTTACTAAAGTACAAAAAACATAAACGAATGCCAAGAATAATGCTTGTAAGTCTTCCAATGCGAAGCTGGTTGGTAAGTAAATAGCATTGAAGACCAAAAGGTTTTGAATTTAATATATTGACTTCAAATTTTTGACTTTTTTGAAAAATCCAGTTAAAAGGATTAAAATTGTTAATTTATAAATTGTTTAAAGATTAAACAAACAAATAAAAAAAATTTTAGGGACCAAAATTTCCAAAAGAATATAATTTGATGGTTGAATTGACCAATAAATCTTATATTAAAATATATAATTGTATCCAGAATTAGAGCCTCCTTCAAATGTCATCTGCAGTTTTCTATCTGGTCTAACTTCATTTTTCAGTGGAAGAGGTGGTTGTGTAAAAATGACTTGGTAACTATTTTTCATTATTCAAAATGACCAGAGAATAGTAAAGGGATGGAAATATCCTTCTCTATTTTGATCAATTTTCTTCTTTTTTTTTTTTGTGGTTGATTACTTAATTTTACCTGACATAGAGGTTTTCGGGACAAAAATATGTTGAACAAAAAAATGATATGGGACAATATGTATCCAAAATAAATTATAAGGGATTTTAAAAGTTCAATATAAAGATTTGTAATGTACTTGAACCAAGTAAAAAAGGATAAGTACTTAAAGGTTAAAAAAAATGTTTTAAGACTCAGATTGACCAAGTAAAAAACGTTAAGGACTAAACAAAAAATTTTCTCTAAAACATAAAATCCTCAAATCTCTACCCAAAATAATTTTCCAACACTCTTTCTAAAACCTCCCACCCCACCCTCTTCCCTTCATTAGAGAAAAGATAGTGACTTCCCCAGCACCGTAGCCTCTTCCTTAGGGACTAACTCGGCCTAACCTGGCCTCCGCCCACGTATTCCCATTCAACTAGGTTCGAGTAGGACTTAGATCCAAATTTAAAAGAGCTATATATATTATGGTCCAATCACGTCCCCAGCAATTGGACTCCCAAATATAATTTTAAATATTTTAATTATTAATTTTTAATTTATCAATTTATAATATTTAAATATATAATATATACTATACTATTATAAAGAAAAATAAAATTAAAGAAATATCAATAATAAAATTAAGTTCACATATATTATCATACAACTTTGTACGGATGAGAGGATCAAAAAATAAAACACTTGAAATGTATGTATAAATTTATCCCCCCAACACCCCTCCCCCTCTTGTTCCCTTCCAAAAGAAATTAGAATTGATTTAAATAAATTAAAGCTTATAGAGTCGAAAGAATTATTAAAAGAGGCCGAAAATAAATACTAATTTATATTCAATGTGCATCTATGTCAATGTTTAAGAATTTCTAATACCAATACAAGTCACCTATATATTATAGAAGAAAAGAAAAAGAGAAAGACTTAGATCCAAAAGGTAACTATAGAGAATAGTGGAATCATAGACCGTCAATTTATAGAATTATTGGCACTTTTAGTCCGTGAATTATTTTGATTTTCTAACTTTGGTTCATAATATTATATTTTGTCGTGTTTGATAATCCACAAATTTCAATGCAGTAACTTTGATCCGTATTGTTTTATCTTGTCTTTTTTGATCATCAAACTCTTTTTTGGACAAGATTGGTCATTTTTAGTGAAAGCATGTTTTAAATTATTTTTTTGTAGGAATGACAAGGGTATTTTTGACACTTTAAATTTTTTTTTGTTTCTACACACTAACAGGTCATACCTGAACCCTCTAGTGTGTAGGAAAAAAACTTGAAATGCCAAAAATACCCTTATCATTCCTGTTAAAAAATAGTCCAAAACATGTTTTTAGTGGAAATGACCAAACTTGCAAAAAAAAAAAAAAAAGTTTGACAACCAAAAAAGACAATAAAATAATATAGACTAAAGTTATTATATGGAAATTTATGAATGATCAAAGATAGAAAAAAAATATATAATGGACCAAATATAGAAAATCAAAATAGATTATAGATCGATAATTAATCTTAATTTATATTATTCACATAATATATATTTATAATACTTGGCCCATTTGATCTGGTGGGCCAACTCAACCCTTATCCAAGTGGACAAGTGGTTCAATTTTAAATGGATCACCCAAATCATAACTCAATCCAACCCAACCTATATATATATATATATAGAGGACCTATTGTCCCCATGGGCCAAAGCCCCCATTGACAGAGCTAGATGGATTAAGTAATTAGAACGAGACATGAAAATCTAACAATATATATA
>JAOXNR010000029.1:251713-262818 GCA_028571225.1 Parsonsia alboflavescens
CAATTCCCCAAAGTTATTTTTTGTGAACTATTTGGAAATTAGACCATTCGGAGTTATTTTTTATGTAATTATTGCAAATTTTTGTTATAGTTTGAAGTTTGAGACATTTGGATTTTAGTTCATCTAGAAGTTGGGTAATTTTGGTTACCCATTGGATAACCGAATAAAAACCGAAACCGAACCAACCATAGGTAGGGTTGGATTTGGATTTTTTCCTCTGGAAAAAAAAAACCGACTTTAAAAATCGAAACCGATCCAAGCTCACCCCTAACTTTAAGTTTCATTAGGTTAGAGCTTGGGCTTGATCTGAGTTTTAAAATTAAAGTTTGAGTTCAATTTATTAAATATTTAGAAGGTTTGGACTCATTTATGTACAGTCAAAAAAGTTAAGTGTTTGAGTTCAACTTAATCTAAATTTGGATTGGTTTAAGAAATAGTATTAATTTTTTTTTTCCCCTTAAAACTTTAAAAAATATTATTATTTATTATATATAGTAGATGAATAGATAAAACATATTATATAAAATAAATAAAATTATAAAATTATATATTTAATAAATAAGTTATATTATATATAATATTATAAATAAAACTTTATTTATATTAAAAGTTCATTTGGGCTCGCGAGCCTAACGAATCGAATACTTTTGAATTTGGTTCAACCCATTTAACAAGGCTCGGCTTGAGCTTGACTAAAGCTAATGGAATTCAAGCTTTTACTTAATTGAATTCGACCAGTTCACGAATTGTTTCGTTTCATTTACACCCCTAATCATGAGTTTGATTCCGTTGGTATAGAATACGGGTTAAAATATATATCCTAGACGTAATTAAAGTTGGTTTACCAATTATGCAAGTCTTGATTTTCTAATTTATATGTACACATAAGAAGGAGACACAACTCTTACGTTATACATTTAGTAATAATTGAAATGCAAGGTTGTCAAGTTGACAATATTTTATCTCTCATATCTCATTATGGAGCATGGAGAGTCCTGTCGGTGTATGAATTTATGGTACTGGTATCTTTATAGATAACCTCACATATATTAATCACAAAAAAGTAGTTGTAAACTTGGAATTATTAATGTAGCTTGACCCCGTTCGGCCTATCTTCTTTTCTCTGGTTACTTGTTTACTGTCCCGTAACGACTGTCGTCTAAGAAAAAGAGTCTTATTTTAAAATGACTATCATTTATAAAAAAAATATGATTAAATTACCTATTTTATCTTTTTTTAATTAAACTTCTTTTCGACATTTTTCAATGCAATTAACTACACTACGCATTCCAATTTTTAAACTAACCAATCAAATAAATGAGAGAAGAAAGAGTAAGAAAGAGAAAATGAAGAAGGAAAGAGGAAAGAAGATTTGCAAGTACAATTCAAAGTAAATTAAAAATGGACAAATTTGTCTCAAATAAGTAATGGTACAATTATCTTAATCCCGATGAAAAATCTTTAAATAACGTTCTTTTTTAAAGAGAGAGAGAGTATTCTACGTATAAATCATGAGTTGGTGATTGTTATATGGCCCTAGTCACTCATTTTCTAAATCAAGCACCTAATCTTCCGTTAATGACTATTTACAATGTTTAAATTAATTACTATAATTAATCCTTCAGCATAAATCTAAATTAGACTGACAACAAAATTTTTAGAGAGACCAGCAAAGAACTTGTTTAAGAGATAAAACAACATCATCTACAACTTAAAGGTTCAATATTAGATTAACAAAATATGTACATAAGCTTATTTATAATCTGATTATAAGGTTTCGAATCTTTTAGCCTTTTTTTCTATACCATTTTCTACTTCACCAATTATAAGTATACACATATGTTTTTAAAATATATTGTATTAATAAAATTATAAAATAGATATACTAATTTTAAAAATACTTTATTTAAATCGGATAATAAATATTATTTTATTCGATGATGTAGAAAACGGACTAAATATCTTTGGCCCAATTATGAGAAGGTAATACACCAAACCTATCTACCTCCTCTCTCCATCTTCTTCTACCTTTCTTACAAGTCACATCTCCATCTTCAACCTTTCTCTCGAAAATTTCCTCTTTCTTTATTCCTTTTTTCTTTTGTTTTTAAATTTCTACTCAACTCTAGCACTAACTACCTTGTAGTCCCTTCGTTCATATTTAAATATCTCAATGTCTACTTTTATATTATTTAAAATTTAATATCTCGTCTTTTAAATAAATAAATAAATTTTTAATATAAAATTTTATTCACAACGTTTTAGAGATTCACTCCTTAGCTTCACAAGACTCTGAATAGGCACCACATCACTTTGTCTGGCATGTTACTCATGCAAGGACCCATTTAAATTTTCAATCCCTCAGAGATGTTTAATAATATCCCATTTTTGTCATGTGATTTTCTCTGTTCTTCACATTGAATTAGTTTTGTGCTATCTCTTTCAAAAATGGGACTATGGTGAAATAGTTATTTCTCTTTTATTTTTAACAGATTTACCCTTGAGAGCCAAGCATTTATTGGAGTTCCGGAAGGAACCGTGGGAGAGGACAGATTTGTCCCAAAACATACATGTGAGTTTTGTTTCCTATGCATTTATTCGCTGATAAACAGCATACTGGTCTTAATAAGTTGTACCATAAAAACCATTTCTGAAACAGTACTTCAGAATTTTCACTCCCCAGAATCCAAGAAAGTCGATCTGCAAAGATAAGAGACCTTGCCGCTAAACCACTTCAAAATTTTACACCTTGTAAAAGTTAACATAGAGTTGTATTAAACATTATATTAGAAGCTCCCAACTCCGAGAACAACAGCAATTTACACATTCTAATAATACGCAAAAAAAGATGTATATCAAACAACATACTAAAAGTGCAGCGTATCAGAAACATTATTATGGACATTAGATCTCAAAGAAGGTCAATTTGCACACATATGAAACTAGAGATATGTTTAAGAACATTGCTGAAATCTATCATCATTTTCCTTTTGCATCAATCAAAGGAAGGAGTGAAGAAGAATATATCTTCAAGCCTATCATTGCTAGGAGAATTGCCCCCATACACCAAAAGCCCCTCTTGACCATTTAGCTGCACACCAGCAAATGCACACCACCCTCTTGGACCAGGATGCTCAGCCGAATTCGAACCATACTCCAACTTCTTCCAAACCAGTGTCTCTGTATCCAGTGCATACATCTCTGCTGAAAATTTCCCTGCTCCCAAGTGACCTAAATCACTAGGATCAATCTCCCCACCATATATGATGATATACTTTCCAATTCCAATTGTTGAGAACACACTACGAGCCGTTGGTTTTTCACCAATCGTTTCAACTTGAACCCATTTTTCTTCAATAGGATCATAATAGTGAACATCACCTTGCTCCACTCCAGAGAAACCATACACAACCCATATTTTTCCAAGGGACACTACTAGTCCAGCTCCACCTCTAGGCTTACAATTCTCTCCAGGCAATGGAAATTGCATCCATTTATTATCAAGAACACCATAAGCCCACAAATCCTTAAGCCTCCCTGCTTCACCACAACCACCAAACACATAGATACGTCGCGGATCAGCTGCCATCGAGTGGTAGCTACGGTGAATGGGGCCCACCTCCCCGCTAGATAAAAGTGTCCACTTGCTTGTAGATGTGTCAAAAGAGTAGAGCTCACTCAGCTCCTTGTGTGCAGAATCTCTCCCCCCAAAGACATAAATGGTCTCACCAATTGCTGCCATGGTGACACCAACACGGGGCGGAGGGATATCCCCGGTTGCATCAGCCACAGACCACGTTTCTTCAATCAGATCAAAGACATAAACTTTGTTATCAACAGGAACACGGGGTGTGAATTCACCACCAAAGGCATAAACTTTCTGTCCTACAATGGTGATGGCATGTGAGCTTCTTGCTCCAGGCCCCGTTCCCTTCTGATCAAACTGCATATTTATCGATTAAAGTCCTAATTATTTCACAATTCATACTTCCAAGTGTCACAATAAAAAAAATAGATCATCAGTCGACATAGAATCTCGTATGGTTCATCAAAATTTCTAATCTTGAGGGCTCTGCCAAAACTGATTATCTCAAAGACTTGATTTTTAGTTCTAATAATCTCAAGAAATTAGAAAACCCTTGATCCTTAAATATCATCCTACAGATTATCATTTCGAAACGATTTATAAAAGATAAAGGGTCAAGAAACAGGAAAATTATCCTTGATATAGATCGGGCATTTCAAAGACAAAATTTGCAGCGTCAGTTTCATAATTTTTATGATTTGACCCACAAAGATACATGAAAATTCAAGCTTAAAAGGGACAAAGAACTTCATAAAAAGAGTGATGTTGACGGAAGAAGAAACATCAAAAGGAACCAAAGTAATTTCAAACTCGAATTTACAAATTGATATATTGGTAAACAATCTGCAAAGAAAAGGAGGAAAATTAAGGTTTTAAGAAGAAGAGATTAAAAACCAACCTTAACCCATTTGCCCTGTGAGAAACCCATAGCCAAGTGATGATTCTTGATCACAGCCAAATACTACTCTTCACTGAATGGTTTGTGTTTCGATAGTACAAAGGTTATACTGATGAATGACGGCGATTTATACTAAATTTTTAGGCAACTATTTTTCAAGAAATGCCATTCTATTTTCCACTAATTACATTGTTATAAGGCTTATGGGGTGGGACAATAGGTTAGATCTGGATAAATAATTAATCTAATCTTTTTTATATTCTTTCAGAAGGGCATGGATTGTGCCTTCCTTCATAGAAGACGAATAAATAAATTAATAAGTTCCACCAATATAATAATCAAATTTATAACTATGTAAATTATAGATTACTACTAACTCATAGTATTAATTATTCAAAATTTGTAACTCTTAATTAAGATAATTTTATAAAATGAAATACTAATAAATATATATTTTTTAAATATACATCTATCAAAGATTTTATAAATATTTTAACTTATCAAGATTAGAGTATACAGGAATGTGGAATCGAAATAATGATCTGTATTGTACAAACTTCAGATCCAACCTTTCCATCATAGCTTTGAATGAGAATCTATTACTACTTGTAGTTAATGGGCAAAGTAGATCAATGCATAACGAAAGTAATCTACTGAGATAAATACATTTTTTTTTGTGTAATAGATTATAAAAATAATTTTCTATCTTTTATACATAAAAATATTAATATATTTAATGAAAACATTTATCTAATAAAAATTTATTCTACTAATAATTGTCCAATATTTACTTAATAAGATAAAATATAAGAAATTAGTCAGCTCAAGAAAGAAAAATTGTATCATTAATGTAATGCAAAATTCAGTTTGATACTAAAAATAACTAGTGATGTTTATAAGCTAGAAATAACTGAACCAATTAAAAGTTTTACAAAATTACATAATTTTAAAAATTTGCAATATGTGTTCGTGATGATGAACGACAAATGTCGTAAAAGAATACTTCTAACTTTTTCTAGTTTAAGTGTAGATAACTAGTAAATGATTCCGGAAATTATTTTCTACTATTTATCATATGAATAGGTCTTCTAAATTCTATTTCAATACTTCCATTAGGAGTTTTTATTATTTTATTTACAGTACTAATTTCTTGATATTTTCTAATATTTAATTTATCAAAGTTAAATTTATTTTTCTTATTTTGCAAAACTTCTTCACATTTGAGTGTCTTGGTAACAAGAGCATTAGCTCTATTAAAATTTGTTTCTAATAATCGGGTCTCATTAGGGTTTGAATGTTGAATTGCTTTGGGTTTATAGTTGTTTTCATTACCTTATAATATACCCTATAAATGAATCCTAATGTTTTAGATCCAGATTCTGCATCTAAATCTTTTAATTGCAAATTTAATGTTAAAGTTTTCAAAATATGGGGTTTTGTTAAATCTATTGTAAAGTTTGGATAACAATTAAAATAAGGAAATTTAGCTAATATACTACTTTTAAAATCAAGAAATTTAGCATCTCTTAAAATAAGGCAAATTGAAGAATCATATCCTAATATGAATAAAGGTTTAACTATTATTTCAACTAATCCAATATGTAAATATCTATATTTTTTTTGTTTAAATGTAGATTTATAGCATTCCTATTAAACAATTGAAGTGTTCTATATTCTTTATTTATTGAAATTGTCTCTTTAGTTATTTTTATGATATAATCTTGCACTAGATCAAAAATTACTTTCTGATAAATTTTACTAATTTTCTCAGGTGATATGGTCCAATTAAAAAGTTTCTTTTCTATTTCATTTATACTTATAGGAACTTGTTCTTCATTTACTAAGTCTGAATCTAATTCAGAATGATTTTGAATGACAGTAGACATAATGTCTGTAAGGTATAAAGATTATTCTTCCTATCATTAGTTAATCCTATTAGTGATCTTGAAATATTTCTCTCTTCTCTATTCCTTGGTTTTATTGATTTGTAATCCTATGGGTAACTTAGATCACATCTAAGTTTGGACTCTCCAATTTCTATCATTATCTTTCCTTGGAATCTCTAACATGGTCTGGCCCTAACACTCGCCTTCCATCTACGGCATCAACATGGGCCAATCCAACCAACTTACAGGTGGCCAGGTACTCCAACAATAGAAGTATATAAATTCGTACGTGAGATATTTAATCTTGATATACTTCATCATTCCCAATCTTTGGCAAAATAAATCAATTAAGCACAAGGAATATTGAAGAAAGAAGTATTACTGGATTACATCAAGAATCAACTTAAAGACGAAATAATAAAAGAGAGTTTAAACTTTTATGCTTAAGAGATCAAATAAAAAGGTTAACATCGCTCTGATACCATGAGGGGGAGGATTCAAAAAACTCAAATATATCATAAAAATTGCAAATATAAAAGAACTTACTTGAAAATAGGAGCTTTTAAAATAGACTTCAATTCATTACTTTCAAATAAAAGTTTACAGAAAGATATTCAGAGAGTACAGCATTTCAAGTGTGTGCATACCGAAGCGTGCCCCTTCTTACAAATGAAAGATCTATTTATATTGGTTTGCAACGAACTATTCGGACTTCAATTTTTTTTTTTTTTTGAAATCCGTTACAATAGATTGTAATAATTCTTTAAATAAAGCAAGTACTTTAATAAAGTTGTTGCCACTTCTTTGGGAATGGCTGAGAACTTTATCACCAATCAAATTATGTCCTTCCAATCTTCTAGTTGGCCTGTCTCTGACAGGGTCAAATCTTCTCTTCATAGGATTCCTCATAGAAAATAAGTTAAGTAGGATGTTGTCATTCCCTGTAAGTCCTCAACATCACCGTTATCTCCAAATGGTGAGAAGTTTAAGTGGACTTCTTCGTCTTCTTCTACATCTTGTAACTCAACATACTACTTTTCAGGTTCCTTCTTGATTTGAGCTTCACTTTTTCTTGTTCCTGAGCTGGTTGAGGCTGAGTCTTCTTTTTCCGTTTGCTGTGGTTCAATTTTGATATTAGGTGACCATCCTCTAATATTTACCTCTCGGCATAGGTATCTGATCATATCAAATACTATAGCCTTGAAGTTCCACCCAATTATAAAATTGATTTTCCTTTTAAAGAAAAACCGACAGTGCTAAATATAAACAAGATGATGATCTGGTTGTTCTTCCTTGATAAACTATGCAAATTCCTTTTTCTTGTCCTCATACAGAATTTCTAGAATGGCTCCAAATTGTTTCCATCAGTAATAAAACCATTGGGGAAATTTTACTATTTCATTTTTATCCTACTTGATGAACCAAGTATGGCTTGCTTCTTTGAAGAACAAAAAATTTTTCCTAACATCTAGATAATCCATAGAATTGTATCCTATTGGTTTGAATGGAACTTTAAACTGGATTGGAGTGTGTATGTCCTTTTCTTCCAGTTTTCCAAATCTAACAACTCCATAATTCGAATTCTGGAAATAGCAATTCCCAATTGGTTCTTTTCATGTTCAACTTTTATTGATCCAGTGTCAATTAGGATATGCTCATAGAATGTTCTAATCTTTAAGGGATCACTATAAAAAACGTAACTGCCTTGTTGATAAGCATTAGGTAGGACTGTTTTGACAAATGCTCTCTTAGAAAGATGGGCAATATTTTTTCTATTGGAATGATAGGTAGAAAGGTTTTTGAAACAAATTCAAATTGGGTTATTGGGTTGATACTTTTGGGTTTTTCTTCTCTTTTGGCTGGAGTGTTTGGATTTATGGCTTTTTTGTAGGTGCTGGGAATGGATAAATCATACTAGGTTGAACTCATTTTTACTGTTTGAGATTTGTTGGTTTGTGGATTCTGGGTTTGACTCTTTTCTGGTTAAGATTAACTAGCTCAAGAAAGAAAAATTGTATCATCAATGTATTGCAAAATTCAATTTGATACTAGAAATAACTAGTGATGTTTATACGCTAGAAATAACTAGAACAGTTAAAAGTTTTACAAAATTACATAATTTTAAAAATTTGCAATATTTGTTCATGATCATTAAGGACAAATGTTGTCATCATTAAAAGTTATTAAAAAGAAGATGAAGAAATGAATTTCATATAAAAGAGAACAATTGGTGAGGTATGAGCTACATGACATGAAAATAATATATTTAAAATATAATTAGAATATAAGATGAATGAGTGAAGGAACGTGAACGTGAACGTGAATGAGAATGAAAAATTAAAATTAAAATTAAAATCAGAAATAAATTTATAATCAAATAAAAGAAATAATGTATAACCATGTAAGTGTAATTGAAAAACATTGAATAATCATAAAATGTGTAGGTGATCAATATGTGTATAACAACAAAGAGGGAGTGAAAATAATATTTTTAATTGAGGAAATTTATTTGATCCATCACTAAAGTGGAATAATAATTAAAATTTCATAAATCTTAGTTATAAATTTGAATATTTACTACATAATGATCATGAATAAAATTTTATTGTTATTGGTAACTTTTATATAATAAATATAATCTTTCTTTGATTTATAATTTTACCATTTAATGGGTTTGGATTTGGATACCACTTCTTATAATAAAATATTAATAAAAATCTTATTTGTAACCTTTAATTTTTATTTTTAATGTATATTATATTCCTTACATCTGGAATTGAATGTCCTTATTTCTATTTTAAGTTGTTCGGAAATGAATGTCTCATTTCCTTAATTAGTTAAAAATTTATTAAGAAATTGATATGGTTAAATTTAAAATGAATTAACTCAACCAATTTTCTTGAAATTTGTACAAGTCAAATTGGGACATTCAATTTCGGATGAAAGGAGTATATTAAAACCTAAAAAGACAAATTAAATATTAGGAAAACATGATCTTTTTAGGAATACATGATAAATTTCTACTGGTGTACTGTAACAAGGAGTGACCCACAACAATTGTAGAACATGAGATCTTGAGCAAATTTAATTATGATTCAATTACAAATTGAACCTTATATTAATTGTATACAAATATATAGAACTAAATTTTAATTGAAAATGCCCGACAACATCATGCAAGAAATTCCCAAATAGCTCACAACCCAATAAGTACCTCAAGTAAATATAATATAATTTTTTTTTTTTATTACGATTGGAATACTATAAATAAAGAAGCTTAAAAGAAGGGTTTTTAACCTATTTGGTCTCACATGTTTGGGTCAAGTTATAGTATGTTCCCATAAGTTTTTTTCCTTAAGCCATTATGGTCCCTCAACATTTTATGGGCATTTGTTGTGATCCTAACTACTATTTTCTAGCAAAACACTTCTCGTAACTAATCATTTATCAACATAAGATAACATTTTAGAAGAAAATTTGTCAATATCATCCTTATCGCTCAAAATCTAACTAATCCTTTTTAAAAAAATAAAAAAATTCAAATGCTTTTGGATTTACAAATCCAAATAAATTAACTGGACAATCAAAATTCATTCTCTGTTGGGATTTATGCCCAAAAAGACTATCATTTTCTAAGATAATGTGTAAAAAGACAATAATCTTAATAAAATATATATATATATATATATATACATATTACCACAACATGCAATAAGGTCCAAATTGATTTAAATAGGTGATCCGTGTATTGAGATGTTCAACATAGTAAAGTATGGATCACTGGAAGTTTAAATCATAAGGAATTAGTTCTTGGCCGATGAATGAAATTGAGTCTTCCATTGAACAAAGGTCATGACACATTAGTCTACTTTAAGTCGGGTGACTTACCTTTAGTCATTGGGTAGTGTTCCCGAATTATATGTGTTAGCACATTTTCTATGTATAGAACAGGATCATTCAGTGATTGTTCTCTAAAGGTACTATCAAAGAAGAGAGAACAAATATCACTGTTGCTACTGCATGTCCCCATGACATGAGTATAGGTTGGTGGTTTGGCGAAGCTAGTTCCCTGTACTTTGATATGCTATGAGTGAGATCACATTATGGAGATCAATAGCCTTGTATGTTAGGTATTTGGAGTTAATTAGTTAAGATAAACTCATATAATAGGGTCTCTATGCCATTTCATTTATGAGATGGATTAATCGCCCCCTTGTGTGTTGTTCTTAGTTGGATCATTGAACCCAAGGCGTTGATGGTACAATTATTATTGTACTGAATATTCTTCTAGTAAGTATTATTATGATTCAATGGTAATAGAACTAGATATCTAATGATGGTAGGTGCAATTAAGTAAGGTGATAGAACGCAAGACTTAAGCTCAATAGTGAGTGTTAAATAAAAGGGCAAATGTGTCATTACAATTGTAGGTCAAAGACTAAGGGTTGAGATTTATCTCAACAAGCCTTCTGTTTTTACAGCAATGTATCATAGAGTACATCATCTTCTTATGTTGATAATAGAAGGTGTTTAAAATGACTAAGTCAATTATTTCTATGTGGTAAGGGTATTTAGTCATTTTATAAAGCCATAAACATTGTGTCTTAAAGTCCCTAATCTAGCCCTATTGAGATTGAATAATTTTATATCATTCTTATATAGGAGATTGGAGAATGAATTAATTTTATTCTAAATAGCATTAATAATTAATTGAGGATTTAATTAATCCTTGAAA
>JAOXNR010000029.1:262918-282449 GCA_028571225.1 Parsonsia alboflavescens
TACTTTGTTTATGTGATTTGATGTTGGTGATGCCTTCATGCTTATGCAATTTAGTTGATTAAATTTATAGTTCGCTATTTACGTTATTTTTACAAACTCTTTTAAAGATTCCCGTTTTTGTTACTTATTAATTCAATTTCTTGTGGATTTGACCCTACTTGCCCTAACTGTTTTAGTTTTGATAGATAGGTATAATTTGTTCGTATAACGATGCACGGCCAGACCCCCTGACCCATTTGGGTTAACTTCTATCCTGATCATATCCGTTTCACCTATCAATTAGGTTACATTTTCTTTATAAATTTATAGAGAATACTATATATAAAATTTTATGTTTACACTTGCTCTCTCACCACTAATTATTTGAGAAAAATAAAGTTCCAATCGTATTAAAATGAAACATTTAATTTTGAATGAGGTAATATCCTACATGCAAATAGTTTTTTTTCCCAACAAAAATAGATATTATAGGGTTTCAATTACTTGAAAAAGAAAGTTACCAACCCCAAATAATTGGCATTCATATTCAAATTATTAAATTATTACAAACCCCAACGTCTCGAATTCAATTACTGATCAATATTTGTTTGAGCATAACTAAGTAACCAAGGAAAATATTTTTAGTTTGTCCTATTCAAGAAATGTCTAAACAACATAGATACGCCCAATTGCAGGAATAATGGCGGCTACTAGAAATTTCTTTGGAGTGACATTTGCAGAAGCTAACAAAGTATTCAAGAAGCAACTCTAGATATGAAAGGGCAGAAAATTGCTCAAAACCATAATTGAAGAAGTGAAGCTCTTCGGATCAAGGCTGAACATCTTAGCTTTTAGGGTGCCCATGGAACTAAAGATCAAAGGGATAGAGCATGAAACCACATTTGAGGATCTCAGATTCTCGGCAACAAGAGCCCTTTTACTGCTCCAGTACAATCCTGTGCATAACCAGATTCCAGTTCTTCTGCATAATGGTAGATCAGTATGAGAATCTGCTGGTGATTCTTCAGTATTGGAAGCAAAATCCAATCTTAGCCAACAATCCTTATGAGAAAGCAATGACATGATGTTGGGCAAAATCGGGAGATGAGAAGCTATGGCAACCTTTGCTTTCTGTAATGTTTCATTTCACTGTATGTCTTTTAATGTCTGCAATCAGATGCTTAATATTGATAATTTTTTTGTGGCAACATTGGAGAACCTAGAATTCATGGAGGAGATGATAAAAGAGAAAAAACAGAGACAATAGGATACTTTTATGTTACATTCTCTTGGATGCCAATTGCCAAACACAATTTGTCCTCTATAAGAAATATATCCAGTCTCAAACTTGTGGATGGAGAGAGATTCCCATTCTCACAAGTCATGAGCATGGAAGCATAATCTCTTGAATGATCCAGAAATTAAAGAAAGCTGGCCTTCTAGAGACAAATTGGTGATCAAGTACAGAGCCATAAGTGTCTTCCAACTTCAGGGCTTCCACTGAAGTGCTTCACAAAACCTTGAAAAGCACATAAGAGGGGGAATTGCTTAAGTCACTCTCTTGATTGAGATTTACTGATTAATGTTAGCATGGTGTATTACCGATAACATTTTTCGTTGTTTTATTTGTCATGTGCAAGTAATGGGAGGATGGAGAAAAAAACTTGTGGTAAGAAGTGATTTTTCCAATTAGGTTGCAATCTGGACTCGATGCTGTTGGTTTAGTTCTAATTTCCTGATAGAAACAGGAAAGAGAACAGAACAAATGAAAGGAAAATAAGCTCTAATTAAATCTACTCATCCAACATAAGATTTTGAATACTACAATTTTCTGATGCCTAAAAAAACTGAGGGCCAAACCCATATATAGAAAATAAAACAGGTATTATTCCGGTTAAAATCCTAGAATTAAGGAACATGATCTGCACTCACTCAATACCATTCTTCCACTACCTCATTTTTCTTCCTGCAGTCCCAGTATCTGTATGAAGTGGTTCTGAATTTCCCCCACTTCCTTCTCACGTGTTTTGTATTTTCTTCTAGAATAGACACCTAATGGTTTATCAGAAACTTAAGAAACTCTTCAAGGTTTTGATTTCTTTCCTAAATTATTATACTACTAACATGTAGTATGAGCCTCATCATAATCTGTAGCAGCATAAATCAGATATTCCTCAACCATGAAAGGCGATTGATGTGGAAAAATATATTTAAGACAAAAGAAAAAGGAGCAATAAAATGTCTCAACTTTACAGCACCTCATCAAAATAAGTTGATTCTTACTCTCAAATTATAAACAGGTTAGATGTTTTCTATTACCTACTGATTGTTTAGACCGTCAATCAAAATTTGACAAAGACTTACCCTAAAATTTCTTCTATCAACTTTTCTAATAACACAAAAAATCAGACATTCTTTGAAGTTCTTATTCTAACATTTAACTAGAATTTCATCAGCATGTTTAAATTTGTTAGGAGAATAATTATTTCTATTATCAATATTTGAGAAATAATAAGCAAGGGGAACTTTTGATAATTTAGTCTAAGGGGTTTCAAAGCCTGCAATGTAACACATGACACATGCTAGCACACGCATAAAAATTCAGAGAATCTAGACAAGAGCCTTGAAGAATTCAAATCAAGATTATTTTGTGCAGATATGTAAATGAGGATTTTCATATGAATAGAGTTTTGCCATGAAGGTAACTTACTAGAACATTATGGCAGGAGGGAAGATTTTTAGGACATGGTCAAGTGCATTTGCTTTAAGTATTGTCTGGTCACTGTAGATGAAGGGAATAGAGTATGAGAACATATTTGATTGTATTACCAACAAAAGCTCTTCACTCCCACAGTTCAATCCTATGCACAAAGTGAGAGTGCTTGTGCAAAATGGTAACCAGTCTGTGAGTCAATTATGATTCCTGAATAAATTGATGAGGCATGGAAAGAAAATTCTTTATTACCTCAGGATCCTTATGAGAAAGTCATGGCACTTTTCTGGTCAAAATTTGAAGAGGATAAGGTATGAAAACCTAAGCTTTCCTTAATAGTTTAGTGCAGAAGCTCCGCCACTTGAAATAATACCATGCATTTTGATGTCTGCTTTTGGATGATCCTGGCAATAAATTAAAGTTCATCCAGAAAAAGATCCTTATCAACATCATACTTTGCCAGGTCCTCCAATCAATATGGAATGTGTTCATTGCAAAAAAAGAAGAGCAAGAGCAAGCAATTCTTTAAGAACAGTTGGATGTAAAATTGACTAAAGAGCAGTTAAAAGAGACGAATCTCTTCCACGGGGACGTGAATGCATACCTCGATCTTGCATGTGGTTGAATGGACAACTTGCCGTCCTAGAAGAAATAATAGGAGTGAAATTGGTTGATGCAGAGAGCTTTCAGCTCAGCTCATGGCAGCTTGGATTCAGAATCAGATGCTCCAGTGAGAAAAGAATTTAGACCTCCTTGAGAAATAAGGGTCACCAAATTCCAAGCTTTGCATGAGAAATATCTTCCTGCAGCTTGACTGTGGTGAAGCTATTGCAAATCCTCGAGAGCTCATATAATTGGTACAGATTATTCAGATCAATACGGTTGCAAACCTATGAATGATAACTCAATGCGAATCTCTACAATGATAATGATCCAAAACTGTGCCATAGTCTTCTGCAATAACAGAACTTGCATTTAGTATTACTTGCCATTATTTCATTTGCAATAGTAACACGAGTTTCATTCTCTTGAATGTTGATACACCTCCTAGAAGCAAAGTGAAAACAGAACAAAACGTCGGTGAAAATACCAATGGAAGATGATTATAGCATACTGAAGCTTGAATTCCTCTACAGAAGAAAATGTCACTATTGCAGATGAAACAAAGTTCGAAGAAACACTAGTTATTTCACCTTCTCTACCAAGAAGATCAAACAAATTATCACCAATAATCTCCACAGCTACACTTGCCATCCTTGAATAAATGAAATCGTTTGGCATCCCTTACTAAAATTTCTCGCTTCACAATCCTCGATATGTATTTGGTTGCAGTATGGCAATCCCCGCATACTCGTAGATTCTTCATTATCTGCAGAGGGGATCCTGGTTTCGTGTTTAACAATCCAAATGCTATGGCAAGCCTTTCACTATGTCCACAAAGCATGTCTAATTTTTCATCTTCCTCCACATCATGCAAAGCAAATTTCAGATCAGCAATATAACCTTCTTTGGCCATGAGATCAGAAATGATTCCCAACAACTCATAGACCTCTTTGTATTGTTCGAAGAACTTCTCCCCCATGCCGAATACAAAAACCTTGTTCTGAATCTCCAGCCAACTACATCCACGATCCTTTTTAAGTCCTCTATCTCTCAAGGATTTCCGTATCATTCTCACTTTATCCCAGTTCCCTAAGGAAGCATAGACATTTGAAGCTAAAACATGATATCCTGGGTCATCCGAGTTTTGTTCAAGCAGATGTCCTGACACCCGTTCAGCCATCCCCACATCTCCTCTAGTCCGGCAGGCACTCAGTAGAGCTCCCCATATGCTGGCATCAGGCTGTAATGGCATGGAAAGAATGAACTCCTCTGCTTCGGCTAACAACCCAGAGCGTGATAGAAGATCAACCATGCAGGAATAGTGCTCAAGCCTAGGCTCAATATTATATTCTCTCTTCATTTGTTTAAAGCAAGCTCGTCCTTCTTGCACCAAACCAGAATGGCTACATGCAAATAAGATGGAAATAAACACAATATGATCAGGAACTATACCAACTTCCTTCATCTCCTTGAAAGCTTTTAGAGCTTCTTTTCCCTTACCATACATTCCATAGGCAGAGATCATGGTAGTCCATGATATGACATCTTTAGTTTTCATGAGATTAAATACTTTCACAGAGTTCCTCAAACTCCCACTTTTAGAATACATCTCAATAAGTGCATTTGCTACTGGTAAATCAGATTCAAATCCTAATCTGCATATGCAGCCATGCATCTCATTTCCTTGCCGTTTGGCACCTAGATAAGAACACAATGGTAAAGAACTTAAAATGGTAGCAACTTCCAGAGTTATCCCTTCATTTCTCATGTCACTGATCATTCTCAAACCTAAACTGCAATCTTCAAAATTGCCACATGCAGCAATAATAGTGTTCCAAGTTACTGTATCCCGCACTTCCATGCTCTTGAATTGTCTCATGGTATCCTGCATTTTATCACATTTGGCATACACATCCACAAGTGCATTGCCCACAACTAAGGTGGAATCAAATCCCTTTTTTATTATGTCACAGTGTAGTTGCATTATATAATGGAAGTTTTCAAATTGTGGACCCAATGCTAGAAGCATGACATAAGTGACAGAGTCAGGTTCCAAATCCATCTTCATGGTCTTAAAAAGTGTTATTGCTTCCTTGTGAAATCCATTTTCTACATAACCATTAATCATTGAGTTCCAAGAAACAAAATCCCTGCTATTCATGCTGTCAAAAACTGATCTTGAAGACAATAAATCACCGCAATTTGCATACATGTTGATAATGATATTATGGCACGTAACATCACAATTATATCTACAGCTTACCATATAATCATGAACATATCTTCCCAAGTTCAAGTCTCCAACATGACCACAAGCACGCAATACAGATGTAATTGTTAACAGATCAGGTGCAAAATCATGCAGCATTTGCAAAAACAAACTGATTGATTCTTTAAATAAATGTGAGTTGGAATACCCACAAATCATGGTGTTCCAAGTGACTGTGTCTCTAACTTCCATCTCGTCAAAAGTTTGTTGGCAATCCATCAAGCTATCAAATTTAAAATACATTGAAAGCAAACCATTATTTACAATTACATCCTTCTTGATCCCAAACTTCTCTATCAACCCATGCACTATTTTTCCCTCCACAACCTGCACCAAGCCTCCGCAAGCAGGTAAAACACTTGAAACTGTATAAGTATCCGGCACAACACCATCCACTCTCAACTGAAGAAACACTTCCAATGCCTCATGAAAATACCCATTTGAACTGTACCCCGATATTAAACTGTTCCAAGAAACAACATCTCTTTTGGGCATTCCATCAAACACTTTTCTTGCTTTATCCAATTCATTCATCCTCGAATACATATCAATCAAAGCATTACAAACGTACAAATCTGATTCAAAACCCATATCCAGAGCATCATTATGAATCATATCTCCAGCCTCTTTGTCTAATAAGCTTGCACAAGAATTAATAACCGAAGGGAAGGTATAATTATCGGGTTTAACACTCAATCCTCTCATTTGAGTGTAAAACTCCAATGCTCGAGAGAACAACCCATTATGGGTCATTGCTCTAACTATAGTATTCCACATATAAACATTACCAGGCAATTTCTGGCAAAAAATGGTTAATGCGGTCGCCGGGTCTTTGAAGTGGGAGTACCTGGAAATGAGTTTACCTGAAAAGTATACAGATTGTTGCAAGCCTGAAACGATAATTCGACCATGGATTTTGTTAAGTTCTCGAGGATTTATGGCAGAATGTACTATTTTTGAAAGTGCAGTGTAGACCGAGTCTTGGCTTCTGAGGCCTGAATTGTACATTTTCTTGGTGCTCATGGAAGCAGAAGGAAGCCTTCCAGCAGCCCACAGGTGTGTGAAATCAGGAACTTAAGTCGTTTCATCCTAGGGAACTTTTTCTATTAAGTTTTTTTTTTGTGCCTTCAAAATAGTATTTTCTTCATTTTACATTTTAGGTCTTTAAATAATGTGATTCATTCAAAATTGATGGAGGTCGGAATCGATCTCGGATCACCTCAGCCGTGATGGCATCTGCAATCACAACCTAAAAGGAAAAATTAGATTACTAGAGTTGATAGGGATTAAAGAGCTACCTTAACTTTAAAGAACTCATGGAATCCACCAAGTGGAGATATTGGAAGATTCAAGTCACTTGGCATGAAGTATGGAGGTCTACTCTTCAAGTTCAATCTTAAATATGAAGATTTAAGATGGAAATCAAAGAATGAATTGAAGAATTACAAGATGAAGAAGTTAGTTGGTGCATATAAAGACTTGCACTTCAAGTATAAGAATGATGCCTTAAAGTTGAAGGTAGCAATGTTGGCATTAATGCAAATCGAGAGAGATCAACTTGAAGACGATGCCATGTTCCATGAAGATAAGCTTATAGATGAAGACCAAGTTGAAGAGCCTTGGATTATAATCAAAGTGGAGGACTCATTTGGGGAGTATGAAGGCTTAGAAACGTTCCTAAAAGACCATAGTTCAAGCCCTAAAAGAGTACAAATTGAAGGCAAGACAAAGTATAGAACAAAGGGTGAAAGAAGAAGAAGCAATGCTAGAAAACAGGGCATCCGGCCCTCTACAGTAATGAATCAGGCACTATATGGTAGCGCCGAACCCCTCCAGAAGCAATTCGGCTCTCCACCAATTTTCAACCGGCATCAGATTAGTTTTTTTTCTGTATACCAGTTCAACCAAAATGCGGCATTTCCTCCCTTTTTTTTTTGGTGTTTTCTTTCTTTTATTTTACAGCTTTTCACTTAAAAATTTGGCTAAGTTAGTTTAGGGTTTTAGTAGTATAAAACCCTATTTATTTCGACCATTAGACGAATTAAGATTTTAGACAAACAGAAATTTCTTTGGAAACCTTCCTAACCAAGAACAAACTTGATCTTCTTGAGAGTGTTCTTAACTCGGGTTCTTGGTCCTTTCTCCTTGAGCTCTCAATCACTTTGGGTGAGGTATTGAGTTGTCCATATATATCAAGAAGTTGGTTGTTGTGGTTTAATCTACAAAGGTCAACTTAATCTCCCACAAACTAACCTTTGATGAGTCCTTTCACTACACTTTGATTTGGTTCTCTTATTTGTGTGAAGTTAACCTTCAACCTACAAGGAAATCACATCATCTTTTGGTATCAGAGCTTGGTTATCATCAAAGGTTTGACCATCTTACTTGGTTTCTTTGTTTTTAAGTGCTAAGATCATATCTTTCTTTGAAATTCATATGGTCTTGTATGTGTTTGTTGTTTTGTTCCTTTTACAACTATCCTAGTATTTCCTTTTGAACTTTTGTGTTTGTTGAGTTATTCATCTATCTCTACAAAAAGAAAAAGAAAAGAAGAGTTCTTCTTGAAAATTCAAAAAAAAAAAAAAAGAGAGAGAGAAATTCGAAATTTGGAAAATGTGCCAAAAAAAGAGTGAAAAATCATTGGATTTGTTGAAATTCAAGTTGAAATCTCTTGTGTTATCGAGCTATTGTTGGGTAGAGATTGAATTGAAGTTCTATGGTAATTAAATTGCCTATTATCTATCAATTTTGAAATCAAGGGAATTGGGTTGGTTGAATTCATTGATAAATTGGTTCACAATTTCATTGCCCTCTAGGTGTTTGATAAAATGTCTATTTGAGGCTTTCTTTGGATTCTAAGTTTTTGCTCTTTGTATTGAATTGGTTGACCCTAATTCTTTGAAACTCTACTTTCTTGATTCTTATTTGAAGATCAACAATTGATCAACTAAGTGATTTGTGTGGATCAATTTGGTACTTTTGCCTAAGTGATTTGCCCATTGCTTTTGTGAGTTGATTAAGAACAAGAAAGAGGAACTAGAGTGGAAAAAGGAAGTGCGATCAATAGAGCAAAAAAGAGCCAAATTGAGTGACAAACACGAGTGATTGTTGAGGACATATACAAATTCCGTGTTTTTGTAATTTTTTCTTTCTAGGTACATCATGACACTTCAAGATGGGGATGATCAAAGAAAAACCTTATTTCTTGCAAGATGCATCGTGTTTGAGAAGATAAGTGGTTTGATGATTGATTATGAGAATGATGTGAACTTTTTAAGTCAATATGTGGTGGATAAATTGGAGCTTAATTGCGAGAGCCATCCACAACCTTATGTGTTACAAAGGATGCATGAAGGTGAAGAGGTTACGGTGGACAAGCAAGTCACGATACCTTTTTCCATATTGAAGTATAAGGATGAAGTGCTTTGTGACGTGATTCCAATGCAAGAAACTCATTTGTTGCTAGGAAAACCTTGGCAAGTTGAAAGGGGTGTTACATATGATGATTGCAAGCATAAATACACTTTCAAGAACGATGGAAGAAGAGTCAATTTGAATTCATTGACACCATAAGAAATCCAAACTGATCAATTGTTGATAAAGAAAATGATGGAAGAGTTCTATGCCAAGAAAGAGGAGTCTCCGATTGAGATGAAAAATGAGAGTGAGGATGAGAGAGAAAAGGAACAAGAGAGAAAAGATTTTGAGAGGCAAAGAGAGATGAAAAATGAGATTATGATTGAAAAAGAAATGACTGCCATTGAAAGAAAAGATTTGAGTGAAGAAAATGAAAATGCTTATGAGAAAGAAAGGGAAAATAAGAGTTCTTTAGAGAGGAACAAAGAGATTTATATTCCTACTTCTAACATTGACCATTCTTTTTCTAGTGTTTCCTTGTCTAGGTTGCAAGACTTTGACGGTATAATCAAGTTGAATGAAGGCAAGGATAACATGGTAATGAGTGAGATGTTAAAGTGGTACACTCTTATCTCTACCCTTGGTAATAAATTATTGAATTATGAGCATGAAAATATGTTTTCTATGATTAAGTATGATTGTGGAAATGCTTATGATGTTCATAAGCAACATGCTATTGTTGAAATTCTTGAGCATGATGATTTCTTATCTAGCGAAAGCATGTCTTATACTTCTTTGAGTTTAGTGACAGCTTTTATGGATTTAGGGTTTGTGAAGGAATCAATGATGAAATAATATGCTTGTGACTATGAGTTTGATGTTTCAAGACAAGTCATACATGGTGGAGCTTATAAGTATGTTTATTAATTGTTTGGTGAAAATGCTATATTCATGCCTATGGATTCTATGTGTGAATTGTTGATAAATGATAGTGATGGGAATAACTTAGAGTCACATTCTTATCAATTGAGATACTTGCTTGACTTTTTTAAGCATGACTTTGATAGAAACTTGAACGAAATTTTAAAGTTTGTCTGGGATGATTGGTTATTGTGGATATTTGATATTACCATCCTTGAATCAAATTTCTCTCTTTGTAGTATCATGTGTAGATTCCTTGTTGATCCCAATTACTTGCTTATCTTTTTTGAAACCCACTTCATTGTGAATGTGAGAAGAAAGTTCAAGCTTATTGAGAATTATTGCTTGTTGAAAATTTGTGACAAAGCTTGTGAATATCACAATAATATGCTTAGAGGAAGTACCTTACATGTTCTTGAGTATTCTAAACACAAAGTCTTTGAGTTGTTGAATCTTGAGAATCATGAAGTTGATTTTGTGAGATATGCAAGTCCTAGAACCTTGAATGTCTTGTTTAAAAAGCATGTCTTAGGATTACATATGAAGAAGAAGCCTATGATTGTTGGAGCATTCTTGTTTATATCTTGTGAAAAGATTATTAATGAAGAGAAGTTGATCTTTAATGAAGTTGAACTTTATGAGGATGAAATGAATGAGTTTGCTATGTGCTTATTCTCTATTTGGCATGATTGGTGCAACTACATGATGTTATGGTTTGAGTTTTGTGCCAAGAATAGAGATATGTTGAGATTTTGGAAATTTTTGAAATATCCCCAGTTTTTGAAAGAGAATAATGATGTCCATCTTGATGAATTAATGACTTCTAGCACATGTGAAGGCTATTTTCTTATTCATTTCACATATATGTTTGATGCTTTTGATGGAAGGCATGTGTATGATATGCTAGGGATTGTTTCTTAAGTTTAATGAATATGAATTCAAGGTTTAGAGAACCTTCATATCCTGGTTTATGGCATCATAGACCAATTGAATTTATGTCTTGTGCTTTGAATGAAAGATTGCCTTAATGAGTTTGTATTCCTTGTCTTTATTATTTCTTCTAATAAGTTTCTTGTAGTGGAAATGGAATACATACCAATCAAGGAGAGACTACAACCTTCAAAGAAGGGTAGGGTAAGGCATTATGAACTTCCAACTTCCATGAAGGATGACTTGAAGTCACTTGGTAAGTATTTGTTTGGTTCTTCAAACCATGTTATTGATCATTCTTTTTTCTATGTAGGACTTAGAGAGTCGAGGACGAAGCCTTTTGAGGTGATCGGGAATGATAGGGATCAAGGAGCTACCTTAACTTTGAAGAACTCATGGAATCCACCAAGTAGAGATATTGGAAGATTCAAGTCACTTGGCATGAAGTATGGAGTTCTACTCTTCAAGTTCAATCTTAAATACGGAGATTCAAGAAGGAAATCAAAGAATGAATTGAAGAATTACAAGATGAAGAAGTTAGTTGATGCATATAAAGACTTGCACTTCAAGTGTAAGAATGATGCCTTGAATGAAGGTAGCAATGTTGGCATTAATGCAAATCGAAGGAGATCAACTTGAAGACGATGCCAAGTTCCATGAAGTTAAGCTTGTAGATGAAGACCAAGCTTGAATTATAATCAAAGCGGAGGACTCATTTGGATAGTTTGAAGGCTTAGAAAAGTTCCTAAAAGACCATAGTTCAAGCCCTAAAAGAGTACAAATTGAAGACAAGACAAAGCATAGAACAAAGGGTGAAAGAAGAAGAAGCAATGTTGGAAAACAGGGCATCCGACCCTTTACAGTAATGAATCAGGTGCTGGATGGCAGTGCTGGACCACTCCAGAAGCAATCCAGCCAAGCATCCGACTCTTCACTAGTTTTTAGCCGGCACTGGATCAGTCTGTTTTCTGCACACCAGTTCAGCCAAAACGCGGCATTTCCTCCCTCTTTTTCAGCATTTTCTTTCTTGTATTTTACAACTTTTCACTTAAAAATTTGGCTAGGTTAGTTCAAGGTTTAGTAGTATAAAACCCTATTTATTTCAACCATTAGTCAAATTAAGATTTTAGACAAACAAAAATTCTCTTGGAAACTTTCCAACACCAACATCAAATTGATCTTCTTAAGAGTGTCTTAGAACTTTTGGTTTAGGGTTCTTAGTCATTTCTCTTTGGGCTCTCAATCACTTTGGGTGAGGTATTGAGTTGTCTATACAAATCAAGAAGTTGGTTGTTGTGGTTAAATTTACAAAGGTCAACTTAATCTCTCAAAAACTAAATTTTGATAAGTCCTTTCTTTACGCTTTGATTTGGTTTCTTGTTTGTGTGAATGTTAACCTTCAACCTACAAGGAAATCACATCAGGAGGGGATTGTCGCCCTGAGGAAAACTCCGATGCCTAAGTCAGTATTATGAGAGAGTAATCTTTTAGTAAATCAGTTCAATTTGTCCATGAAAAATTTGTCATTTGATATTATATATCGAATAATAAGTGACCTTGTTGGTAGTGACTCTTCGATTACGTGAAAGTAGGCAATTAGGAAAATTGTGAGATCGTATCCCGCCAATTGCTCCTAAAATCGTGGAGTTTTCCTAAATACCTTGTTATGCACGTCTCTGGTTGAGAGCTACAACAACTTGTAAACTAGCTTCACGACCTTCTTATGAATGTCGAAGGTCTCGACTATTCCTTGTAAAAAGTTGCGATGAGTGATTATAGGTCTATTGAGTGTGTTAAGAGTAACAGTGGCATGGAAGACGTATGAGATGGATGGGAGCTCACCGGGTTGGAGGTCGTTGTCCGGTGAGACCTCTCCTAAGCCCATTTTAAGGTCGGTGACCTGGGAGGTTGGTGGAGAGGTAGCTGCCCACGTTTCCTGTTAACTTGTACTTCAGACTTTTAGGTATTCGGGTTGGTGGTTTGGGTCAATTCATTCATTTCGTGCCAGTTCCTCCCATCTTTACCCCCTTTTAGGCCCAACAAGCTCGAAGGTTGTGGAGCCTAAATTACCATCTTCAAGTCCCGACCTCTAAAAAGTTTTTAGCAGATGCCTGGATTCAAGTGTACTAAATCTCTTCCAGGAACCAAAAGGACTAATTCTCGTATATAAATTAGGAAGCTGTGAAGACTTTAGGATTTACCAAAAACTTCTTCTCTACAATATCAACTCGAACTGCTACCTTTTTTAGCTTCCTTTTTCTTTCTGTCCGGCAAACTCTCTGAAGTTAGAACACTTATCCTCACAGTTTTCAAGAATCAACGAGTGAGTTTTCTCTTCTCTTTTTACTATTTTTAGAAAATTTCCATCTTCTCGCTTTCCTCGGAAAAATGTCTTCTAAATCCTTCAATCATCTTCTTCTAGCACCCCTTCTCTTCGCATAAAAGAGATTTCTAGGACTCTCCCTTCTACAGATCCTAACAACAAGGTACATTACTTGCCTCCCATTACTACTAGGGCTCCTTACATTAAGAGCAAGGTCTATCATCCCTTTGAACTAGAGGTCTTTTCTTTTTCCTCCTCCTTAGGTCCCTTGGAGATTTTCCGAATTAGTGGGGAGAGGGGTTTAAATAGAGATAACTTAGCTGTTACTCGAGAGTCCGAGCATACCAACATTCGTCGTGATGGACACATAATCCTTCACTTGACTAACCTTAGGAGAGGCATTCTCTTGCCATAATTGCATCCTCTGTTCTTCGATATGGTCCACTTCTGGAACTTTCCTATAGCTCAGCTCATTCCAAATGATATGCGAACCATTATTGGGTTCATAGCGTTGGAGTTACAGTTTCTTTGGACCTTTTTAGGTGCTTCTTTAAGGTCAATGTTTCTACAACCCCGAGCAAAACCAGATTGGGGTACATTCAATTCAATAATAGGTATAAATTACTAGGTCCTTTCCAATCTTCAATAATACCTTACTAAGATTCTTTTCTTTTCCCCAAACTTCCAACCAATCTAGTTTAGGCGAGCCCTACCCAGACTGTAATCTTAATAAGACTTTTTTTAAAGGCCTCCCTGCTCTGTCCAGCGAGCAAGAGAGGGATAGAGTTTTAATTGTCAACCTAGCTAATTCTGATGTCAAGAAGATCGGGTCAACTCAACCAGTCTGGCCAACACCTTTCTTTCGTTCTACTGGATTGGGAAGTCCGACGGATCGTGACCTCCCCACTCTTAGGAGAACTACGAGAATTCTTCCTATTGGTAGGAAATTTCTTTTTTTTTTTTCGCTTCCAATAAATTTCCATTAACCTTCTTGTATGCTAACATCTCTTCCTTTCCATGTTTTAACAACAATGAGGACTGCATGGTTGTTGAATTCCTCCCTTCGCTCATTGCAAGGATACAAGGGAGGTCTCTGTCCTTCTGAGCTCCTTCCAGCAGCCTTGGCGACGTTGCTAGTGCTTTATCTGCTGCTCCGGCTACTACTCCAGCCACTATGGAGTCTTCTTTCAGAATTCCGATTCCTCAATCCCGGAGCAAGAAGGTGATAATGGTGAGTTGGACTCATGTAGCCATGAAGATTAAAGCCAAAGTAGAGGCTTTGAGGGCATCTGAGTGGCCCACAAAGATAGTAATTTCTCACTCTCCATCCCCCCAATCCACCCAACGGAGGAAGGAGCTCCCCTTAACCTCTTCTGCAAAGAGGAAAGCCCCTGCGACAACCAAACAGGGGTTAGAATTCAATGGCTTCACCGCCAAAGAGGTCCTAGAGACTTTAGAAAGCTGGGTATTCTTTCCTTGGCATCTCTTTCTGAGGAAGGGACTGCGAGGTGGGTCCTCGACCTCATCATGAAGTCTTTGGACTCCCTGTTCTAGTGGTCACACTCCTAGTCCTTCTTGATGAAGTGTGTGCCTCCCATTGATGGGGAAATTTGCAGACAGCTCACTGACGATGAGCTGGACAGATACACTGCCTCACTCCACTCCGAGGTAGGTTTCTTTATTTCTGTATTCTTGTGGCTTTTCTGTATCAACTCTTCTTAAGTACTAACCATTCCTTTTCTTTTTTAGAATCATGTCTTTTTGGGTGAGTGAGTAAGAAGATAAGTGGAGATAGTTAAGAAAGATCAGAAATTCTCCACCTTGATCACTGAGCTCCAAGACAAGAAACCCATATTGAGAAGGAGAAAGAGGAGCTCGCCATCTCTGCTGAGCAAGCCAGGCCTCATACGTGACCGTGAGCAACTTTCTGGAGGAATGTCACTGAGGCTGGGCCGAAAATCTGGTAATGACTTCAGCACTTAAAGAAGCTGTCCAGAAGAATGATCAGCTCCTCAAGGTTAGTAAAAAGTAAAATGACCACATTCATGGGCTCGGGGCTCAGTTGAAGGATTTCTTTTTGCGAGGAGAATAGTAGCCTCTCCCTATCCAAGCTCGAAGAAATTCTGGCTTTCCAGTCTTATGTGGATTCGATTCTTCGACCTAAGTTATTTGGGCTGTATGTCGATGTGATCGACAGGCTATGCGCTATCAGTGGCGACTAGCGACCTTAAGACTTATCCGGTCGTCTATAAGGGACTATATCATCCAGATGCAGTAGCCCCGCTTCTTTGGGAGAACGAGGAACAACCTCCGAACTCTCAGGAGGAGGTCCTTGCCACCAAGGCTTTGGCTAAGGTCGGACAGTCAGATGGGGGTCCTTCTGAAGAAGGGAAAGGTCCCCAGGACCAGCTAGCTGAAGCTCCAACCACCGAGAAGGTAATCACTGACCTCCCTTCTTTGGCTTTTTCAGCTCCTCAAAATAAAATCATACATAGTTATGGAGTTTTAATTAAGTATTATCCTTTTCATCCCTAGCCTATGGATTTCGATGAAACACTCAATCTCTCCCAAGCTATTTGTCTATCCTTGGGTAGACCTCCATTCGAGAACATTGCTGATTACTCCCCCCCCAAGTCCTTTAGTCTCCATGATTAGGAGATAGCTATCGACAACAAGGCCCTACCAAGCTTGCTAGAGGCTCCGAGAGATGAAGAAGAAGACTGAGCTGTAATAGAATAGGATTTTACATAGCCTTTCGTTTTCTTACTTTGTGTTTTGTAGCAAACACAATGCTCGTTTTTTAAGCTTATGTTTCTTCTCTTTTTTATCTTGTACTGAATACCTTAAGAGGTCTGTTTGTGGCTTCTTTCTTTATATCAAACAATTTTTCCAAAGTTTCTCTATTTTTGCTTCAACAATTAAAAACTTGCATAGCAAACTTGACCGGTTTTGAAACTTTATGCAAATAAGAAGAATCAAGATCTCAATGAGCTCTGCGAACTTGACTTTTATCCATGTCTCTGAAATTTGATATGCACTTGCAAAGACAAAAACCCGAATAGATCACTGGAGTTGCCTTGCTGTTTAACGAGCTTCTTTGAGATAAGAACCTGAGCGATATAAAAAGCTTGTGAGGTCTGGAAAATCTTAACAAGCCTTATGCATAGAATTTCATTAGATGGAAAACATTCCAAGGCCTTAGGAGTTGTCTTCCTTTTAGGTTCACGAGCTTATAACTTCCTCCTTTGTGAACTTCTTAGATTATATAAGGTCCTTCCTAACTTTCCTGTAACTTTGTCTGTTGTCCTTCCTTTCCAGCATTTGACCTTTTGAGGACCATTTCTCAAATTGTGAAATGCTTCTCTTTCATCTTCTTGTTGAAAAAATTCCTAACTTGCTTTTTATATCTCTTGCCAACTTCCATATATTTATTTCTAACCTCTTCAAGGAGGTTGAGGTCTGCCCTTCTATCCCTCTTGTTTAAGATTGAATCATATTCATTCAATCTTAAGGACTTCGTTCCGACCTCTACTAGCGTTATAGCTTTCACACCAAAACATAGATTGAAGGGTGTTTCTCCAATAGCTTTCTTCGGTGTGGTTCTGTAGGCCCATAGGATGCTTTGAATTTCTGCTAGCCAGGAAGGTTTGCGACCTTCCTTATCGAGCTCGATGAGTCTTTTCTTGAGACCTTCCAATTATTCTATTCGTGACCTCGACCAATACGTTTGCTTGAGGATTAGCTACAGAGGTTAATCTTTGTTCTATATTCAAGTTTTTACCGAAACTCTTGAATGGATCGCCCATGAATTGTCTTCCATTGTCTGAGATGATAGCCCGGGGGACCTTGAACTTGCATACAATGTTCTTCATGCAAATGACTATACCTTTGGTGAAGATAATATCGTTATTGGCTCTGCTTCAACCCATTCGGTGAAGTATTCTACTGCCACAATCAGGAATTGATCACCCCCCACTCCTTTTGGAAAGGTCCTAATATGTCGATACCCAAATGTCAAACGAAACCGATGTATGTATGGATTGATACCTTGTTGGTGGTACATGTGACTTGTTTCCATGCAATTGCCAGCTCGAACATTTTTTAATAGCCTCTTCAATATTTGAGATCATCAAAGGCCAATAATAACTAGTCCCAAGTATCTTTTTCACAACAGTTTTGGATCCTATGTGTGATCCACATATTCCACTATGCACCTCCACAATGGCATATTCTCCTTCTTCCTTATTCAGGCATTTGAGTAATGTAGTTGTATATGATCTTTTGTACATTTCGTCATCTCCTATCAGGACATGGCAAGGTGCCCATTTTCGGATTTAGCAAGAGGTCACTTTCCTTAAGGAACTTGTAGATTAGGTATCTCCAATCTGGCTGGTCTTCTATAACCAAGTTCCCCTCTTGGTTTATGCCGGGAGAGTATAACCGCTCAACCAATAGCTTGGTTTTTGTCCCTGCGAGCTCCCGGTAGAATTTAGATAGTGTGTTTGCTTCTGAATTTTGCTCTCTAGGTATTTGTTCAATAAGGAAATACTCGAGCTTTGATGTTATATCTCTTACTTGCTTGAGATATTTTCCTCCCTAGCTTTGTATTCTCCAGCGACCTAGCTGGCTATAACTTGTGAATCAGTGTTGGCCTGCAATTTTTGCACTTTTAGAGCTCTTATGAGTTGTAGGCCTGCTAAGAGAGCTTCATATTTTGATTCATTATTCAAAATTGGGAAGTTATATTTCACAGAGTAAGGGATTCTCACTCCCTCAAGGCTGATAAATACAATTCCTGCACCTGAATTTTCCTTTTCAATGGAACCATCTATGTACATGGTCCATGATGTAATAAGCAGGAACGAATAAAAGGCTAAATAGGAAAAAGAATAGGATATTGTGAAAACACACAAGTTTTCAATTTAACAACAAAAATCGGCAATTATCACATTTTAAAAAGCCTCCAGTAACTAAGACAAAACGAGATATTTATAGCCTAAAATCTACCCTAAACCTAATTGGAAATAAAAAAGCCCTAAAACTATAAAAAGCCTATTCTGAGTTCGGGCCAGCCTGCATCATTCTCCCTAACTTGGAAAAGATTCGCCCTCAAATCTAACTCGTCCTCACCAGTTGCGTTTCTACGAATTCTAAAAGCCCAAAAGAACTCTAATTAAACAATAATAATAATAATAATGAAACACCTAATTGGGCTAATAAAAAACTTAAGGACCAAATCTAGAATTTTAAAGGTTGAAGCCCTTGTCTGCAAAAATGAAAGATTGCATCTTCTCCTTTGTTGGAAACCCTATTCTCCAATCAAGAACCCCTAGCAATCATCTATAGCCGCCATTGATAGCCATAATTGCTAGCCAATCTACATAAAAACCAGCCACCGACGACCAGATCTGTGACTTAACAAACCTCATATGCACTCGCCTAGAACTCCTTCTTGTTCGATTGGACAGCAACATGCCCACTGATCTAATTGCAGCAAGCAAATGTGCTATGGTTCCACTGATGGCTAGATTTGGTTCGACTCACTCGCGACTTCCATGCAAACTGAATCGTGACTCTTGCTCCTCTGCTCACAATCTGCACAGAGCGAACCAAGCCTATGCTACTCATGCATGGCACCACCGTTGTTCGCTAGTCTAAATATGGAACGCCGCCTGAATCTGGAATGTCGATTCGGCCGGCTATGGCCTGGTTAGGTGCTGCCCTTGCGGCGGCTGCCTGTCCAGCCTTAGCTTGGCTGGCAATGATCTGGGCTGGACTTTCTCCGGCAGATTCCAAACATTTCTCGGCAAAACTTCATTCGACATTTGACAGCTTCAAAATTAGATCTGACTATCTTAATTTTCATCTTTTTCAGGTGAATGGTGAAGTTTCTGGCTGCTGTTTGATTTCTCCGGCGAACATGGTTGTCCGACAGTCTCTCTTCATGACCAGAAGAAGTTCTGCTCCTTTTTTTTTTTTCCCGATGGTCTTTCAATCTGCCTGCTCGCCTAATTTGAAATCTCGATTTTTATGTCAAGATTCTGGAAAGAAGATTATCTGCCTAGTCATTCTTCTCGATTACGCCCCTAGTTCAAAACCTCAAACGAATTAACGTCTTCACCCTTATCTTCGGATTCAATCTTTGATTCCTCCCTCTCCTTAGTCTGAAAGTCCAACCTAGCCTGTGCCAGTTGCCGCTCCAAGTCTTGGATCTACCTTCTCTGTTCTTCATTTTCGTTTTCTTGCAGGTCTCGTTGACGAGGCTGTTCATATTCCTAGAGAACAACTCCATGTCCTCTTCCCGCACGATGTCGTCCACAACCAACACGATTCTATTCAGCCATTGGTGAACGCAGGACGGAAAAATATGGTGGGGAAAATTATAGAACCTCAACTGTAAACAACTTCACTCGAAAGCTTTTTTTACAGAAAAGGG
>JAOXNR010000029.1:282549-296289 GCA_028571225.1 Parsonsia alboflavescens
AATTTATACAAGGCCAATACATACATCCGAATAGAAAACATAGGCGAATCCAATACATAAGCCGATTCTCAAGTATATGGATCAAGAAAAAACGGTGTGTTCAGATTTGTAACTCTCATTCCTTAAATTAATTTCCTTTATGCTTCGGGAGTCATCTCAATGAAATTAAAACTGGAACAAAGTTTGTCATTCAAAATATATCAACAAGACGTTACAAAAGTTCCGTATACAAAAATTAAACTAAATGGGTGCAATGCATCGTCAAAAGTAAAAAAAAATCCGGAACAAGTTACATTTGGTTCGGATTTTGCGCATCCGGATGGAGTTATATTCGGTATGAATTTTTTGGAACCGGAGGAAGTTGTGATGAACCTACAAGATTAAGGGTTGCTTCCGGAGTCAAAAAACTGGTGGGATCAAACCCAACCCTAGTTCCTTCAGCAGTCATTTAGCTAAAATCAAGTTGTATACTAGTCATGGTCACAGGTAGGACAGTGGCATATAGCATTATCCTTGTACCTTGATGGTCGGAGTGCAAACGAGGCTTTATTCTTAGTCACGTCTTTTGTGTGTCTTCTTCAACTAATACAGGAAAGGGGACCTTAAGTAAAGTCTGGTTTGCTAGATCTATCAATAGAGAAAAACATAAATTCTTAAAGGAATCTATTAATGATGATTTTTCTTATTGCACTTTTCTTTAATGTTCAATTTGTAAAGAACATCTACTTAAACACTTACACATATTTATTTATCTATGGATAAAGGGTGTGTATTTGTGAGATGACTCTTTTATTTTCTCGTAAGGAACTGCATGTGCCAGTTGCTAAACAATATTGGGGGGAGCAATAATTTGCTATACTTTAATTAAATTCTAAAGTACTGATAGCTAGTTCTTCTGACATTTTTCCCCATGACATTTTTCCCTGTTAAATGGCTTAGGAAACTTGAGCCTCTTAGTTTCTCCTCAGTCTAGTAAGCATTCTGGAATTTTTATCTTTATTTGGTGGTTGGTTTCTCCTTATAGCTTATTGACCATTTTGACTAATAATCTTGTTTGACAACCACCATTATTGGATTATTATTGCCCATAATTGCTCTTTACTTTCTCATTCTGATCTTGGATAGTTACAGTTTGATATGATCTAGATTGATCATGTGCAGCATGAAGGTAAAGGTGTGCCAGAAGCGTCTCTGCCATTTGATCGTGCAATGCCAAGTTTAACACATATGGCATTGGTTGAGCTTGAAAAGATTGGGATATTGAAATTTGTTATCAGCCAGGTTAGCCTTAACTTCCAAACTTCCTGATGAATTGAGAATATATTTGATGCCTAAGTTGCTCCTCTGTTTCTTTTAGAATGTAGATAGCATTCACCTTCGATCTGGAATACCACGGGAAAAACTTGCAGAATTACATGGCAACTCATTCAGGGAATTTTGCCGTTCATGTGGAGTTGAGTAAGATTTTACTTGACCATTACCTTTTCATATTTTCATTTCCCTTTCTCTCTCTATATGTGCATATTTGTCTCAAATCATGGAGAACATGCCTGTAAAGGAATAGTGCTCCCTCGGCCCAACTTTTCTTTTTCAATACTTGTGACAACTTGGAGATCCATATTGTTTCAAAAGGCTCTAAAGTCTGAATGTTTATAGAGAAAAGACGATTATGGCCAATTTTAGATTTTCTGAACATAGATTATTCTATTTTGTGAATATGAGTTTGTCTTGGGTATGACAAATAAGGACTGAATGATACAAGGTTATACTGGGGGCTAGGGGGAGGCAAGCATATTAAATTTTTTTAGTGATATTGTCTTCTCTTCATTGGTGGAATAATGGTTTTGTTCAGGTACCTGAGAGACTTTGAGGTAGAAACTATTGGGCTGAAGGAGACCCCAAGATGCTGTTGTAATGTTCAGTGCAGAGCAAGACTTAGAGATTCTGTTCTTGACTGGGATGTAAGCTGTTAATATTGGTTTGCTTTGTATATTGAAACTGGAGATTCTTTGTCTGATAGGTCATGTTTGTTTTGATAGGGTTTAGTGTCTGTTGTTTTAAGATAATTTTTGACTTGCAGAAAATTGGTTTTTCACTGCAGTCAACATGCAGTAGTTTTTTATCGAAGATTTTGTTAAGTTTTCCTGGATTCAGTGTTACTTAGCTTTTATGTGCTTATAGTTCCGTGCTTTTTGTAATGAATGCATATAACACTAACAGCTCTAGCTGAGAGGCGAATACTAAATGATGAATAGAACCTTTTTGTTATGAGGCTTTGCCTCTTTCCCTTATATTCTCTTCTTGTTTTCCTTCCTGTTCTTTTAAATCCAAAATATTATCTCTCCTAAATTTTCATCACTGCTTTGATACATTAAGCAATACCATCGGCTACTATTGGAGGAGAAATGGTAGAACTGCAGTTAATGAATTTGTGATGCCAATAGTGTGCATAATATTTTGTAGGATGAACTGCCTCCGAAAGAGATGACTGCAGCTGAAAAGCATTGCAAAATGGCTGATGTCATATTGTGTCTTGGAACCAGGTTAGTTTATTGTTTTTCATGCTTCTCTGTTACTATATTTGTATTGGTATGATATATGGCTTCAACATTTGTTCTACAGGTTTTCAGAATTTAAAATTCAGGTTCTTTTGTAATTTCGTCGTACTCTAACAGTTGTTTGGGGTCAAAATGAGGACACTAGGAAAAGATAGTACATGTGAATTTACTTTAATTTTTTTGTTAGGAAGTAAATGTGGAGGGGTCCGAAGCCCTCCTTGGCAGCTCCTCAGCCTTTTCACAATTGGATAGATTGCTCATTTACTTTCATTTTAAATACGATGGAAGTAAATATAATTTAATTCTGTTGGAGGCAGTAAACATGCCCCTTCCCCCTCTCCCTTTCCCTGCCCTTCCTTGGACCATACTAAGCCTGAATACTGGATGGTACCATGAGATTCTTTACAAAAGAAGATACGAGTGAAAATAGTCATCATTTTATTTGATCAGAGAATAACTGATATTAGATAGCATATAATGGATGGATGTAAGGGCCTCTAATGGTTCTAATATTTTGATACCAACTTGTGCAACTTGTTTATGTATATGCTCAGCATGTGAATGTTCTTGAAGGATTTTAACATTCAGTTATCTTCCTTTGATTCTTGTCTTTTATTGATAATGTAGTTCTATGTCTAGAAAGTGCTAAATGTTGGTATTGGTAATCATTATTCTCTGTTGCTATTTGCCATACTCTCTTAAAAGTGCTAATGTTGTCATATTTAGATTTCTGTTTGCTCTTGATTTATCAAACTCCGAGATGGATTAACTTGTGCCAAATCACAATTTGCCTGATATCTCTTTTAGGCATGCTTCTGTGTTCTGACAATAGACTATGCAGTTTGCAGATCACTCCAGCCTGCAACCTTCCTTTAAAATGTCTTCGTGGTGGGGGAAAGATTGTAATTGTAAATCTCCAGGTTGTTATTCTGCACACAACTCCAACTCCCCCTGAAAGGGGAAAAAAAGAAATCTCTCTCTTGTGAGCATTTGTGAGAACAAATACACTTGGATAACATTTTTCATTGAATTTAATTGAGGGATTCAAATTTAATCTCCATTAATTCTAGTTAAGATGTAGGAAAAGGACATGATTATTCACAATGAATGTCAGAGATGTATCAAAACCAAAAAGAAAAAGAAAGTCAAGAGATTTCGTACCACCAAATAAGATGCTGACTGTTTCACAAATGTACAAATAAGAGTATGGGAAATGAATTTAATTAGTGAAGGATTAAATGGTAAAATGCTTTGGGATATTTCCAGATTGTAACTTGGAAGTCATTGTTGAAGGACTTCTCTGGCTCTTTTCTCTAATTCTTTTCCATCTCTTAGCTTACTTTTGTTCCTCATATTTTTCTATCTCAAATCATTTGTCACCATGCATAAATATTCTGAGATCATTTGAAGAAGTGCTTTGCACATTCAACATTTTTAAGGCCAGTGTTTTTTCTTTTTAAGGTAAGTGGGTCATCAGGAATCTCATTAAGTGTCTGTCCTGTGCTTGTTCTAAGGCTTGATGTTGTAAAGAATCAGGATGCATCTTGGAGGGCCTGTCACCTTCCAATATGTTATTGCTCTCTCTATTTTGTCCTGGATTTCTTGAAGCTTATTTTGCTCCTTTCCATTAATTTTAGCTTGTTGAAGATGGTAGTCCTTTCCTTGCTATACATTTGGCATGGAAGTCTTGCTAACTGCATTGGACATTCTGTGGAATCATGTTCTCCTCTGGGATCATTTATCATTTGGGTTGCATCTAATGCTCTAATTGTTGGGGGTGGGGGGGGGGGGGAAGGGGGAGGGGGAAAAATAAGTGATGGAAATTTTCTGCTGCAGCCAACTCCAAAGGACAAGAAAGCATGCCTGGTGATCCATGGGTTTGTTGACAAGGTACTGTACAATTTTGAATGATATATTGAAAGGTTTGACTCCTTTAATTTGTCGTTCATGTGCAATTATCCTTATGGAATCTAACAACAAAAGGGCTCACGAACTCTCATTTCTATATTTCAAATGCTTCTCCTCTACACTAGTTTTGCAGTTTACTTCTTAATCTATTCAAGATGGCATATATCTACTAAAAAAAGATTGAATTATATTAAATCAGGATTATGATTCATTGTGACATGCAAAAGTTTGTTGTTTAATTTCAGGTAATTGCGGGAGTGATGCACCTTCTTAATCTCCGGATTCCTCCATATGTTCGAGTTGATCTTTTTAAGGTCA
Organism: Parsonsia alboflavescens; assembly: GCA_028571225.1. NCBI lineage: Eukaryota > Viridiplantae > Streptophyta > Magnoliopsida > Gentianales > Apocynaceae > Parsonsia > Parsonsia alboflavescens. The sequence continues at coordinate 287,334 of JAOXNR010000029.1, forward strand.
TTTTCAATCAATTTCACTGCACTAAAGGTATCTTCTCTGTACAAGTTGGTGTACATGTTGCTACTACATAAGCTATGTGTCTTCATAGTGTGCTTATTTTTTTCTCTTTCTGTTTATAAACAAATACCTAGATGGTAAATTTCATTTGGATGGAATGTATAGAAGTTCAATTCCAAGTATTATATGAAAGTGGTAGTACCAGAACCATTTGATCACTTCAATAAAAAATATGAAGCAAAACAGCCTGAATCAAGACAATAGTGGCACCAGAACCATTTCCTTCTAGTATTGGCATTTCTGTCAGACGATTTATCTACTTACACAGACGACAGGAATATCAATGAGATGAATGAATGCATATTAACTAAATTGGCAAAAACAATGGATTTTCATACTTGAACTGACCATATAAACTAAAATGTTGCAAGCATTAGTAGATCCTTCCACATCAAAAGAATAAAATTTGAATTTTGAAAGGAATGGCTAATAAAGATTTAAGAAGGCTTAAAAGAAGTTCACTAAAGAGATGCAAAATATTTTGGAACTGAAGGCCAACAGGGGTGTTATCACACTTTGCTGTGCAACTAATATCTTGGATGTTATGTTTTGATTTGTTTTTCATTTTTGTTGTTTAACTGCTTTAGGATTCTCTGTGATACTAATACCTAGATATCACTCCAATGCTAACTCCTTGACTCGTGGCAATCTTGGATGTTTCTTGCAGAGAGGAAATATGCTAAATGGTCCCTCAGGGTGGTTAGTATACATGGTGAAAGAGCTCCATTGCCGTTCATCAAGTCAGTTGAGGTATATGACATTCTTCAGATGCATAACTTATTTAGAAATTTTGAAGAGAATTGTTAACTTCAAAGGTGAAATTATATACACCTGGGATCAGTTGTATCTATCGTAATTACTCCCGGCCCCTTTCCTCAACTAAAATGATTTCTCTCTCTTGCTTCTGAACCTCGCTAGCTCATAATCCCTTGTCCTGCTGCTTCGTCTGTGAATCTACTAGCTTCTGTTCCTGGAGCCTGCACCGAGAACGAACTTCTGGATCATGCTGTCTTTCTTTTGGAAATTAAAAAGCTATTCAGTGTATTTTCATTAGCATGAAAGCTTTTTTATATTTGACAACACTCTTTTTTGGATGCAAGTCTGTCTTACCTTTTGCTAGAGTTAGGCATTTTCTTATGAAACTGATTGGTCCACTGATATAGATCCTAACTCTTGTAATGGCTGCCATCTTAGCCCCTCCTTTGTACTTGTTTAATGATACAAGTGTGGATTCACTAATGTCCTCTGTAACTAATAAAGAACAAAAAACTGAATGGTTGGGCCTTGTTAATATCCAGGTTTCTTTCCCAGAGAGGCCAGAACTAAAAGTAGCTGTATTGCAGAAACAACCATATTTGCTGAAAAGGTACTGCTTTGGTGATAAGATTTAACAAAAATTCTGTCCCCTCATTTGCCTCAAGCTTTTATTTTATTTATTTTGTTCATGTAAACTTTAGGCCATATAAGTCCAAGGACAAAATCTTGGCTTGCCACTTTTTAGGTTTATTGAAATCTGCTTCTTAACTTGAAAGTATTATTCCAATAGGAAAAAATTCATGTGAAAAGAATAGTGTAACAAAATCTATATATGTTTGCATGATCCTCGCTAGTCACTGTTTTGTGAAATTAATAAGGTCCAAAGCTTGGCATCCTTGCAAACCCATTTTTTGTTTTGCTTGTCTGTTACTGTTCTATTCTGAAAATCTCATGTCAGTGACTGACACTACAGGGAAATGCTTAAATCAAGACCAGTCAAAATGGCATTGAAGATCAACTTCAGTGAGGGTTGTGGGTGTCAGTTTGTGAGCATTGATTTCCTAGTTAATTTCCAGGTAACTATGAGGCTATCTATTCTGAGTTCCCCAATTAACTTTCTCATGCATGATAGGATGCTGGCATGCACCTATGCGAAGCCTGAAGTGGTGTTTTACCTCTGGATTCATCATTAACACTTGATTACGGGGAGTGCTAGAATCTAATTTTCTATCGTTAATGAGATTAGGTTCTCAAACAATTTATTCAAGCAGTCTTGCCTTCAAAATGTTCAGCAGAACTGCTTGCAATTTTGTTAAATTTCTGAATATTAATTGATCTTTTAGTATGCATCTATCATTTTTCCTGGTGGAGTAATTGTATATTCTAAGTAGAATCAAATTTAACCCCGTTTTCATTTCATGACATGCAGGAACTAACTGATAGCATCAGCCTCGAAATGGAGAAGGTAGTGGACAGGCTCAAAGATATTGCAATTCAAGAACAATGTTGTGGCCAATTTTTAGTCATCGAGAGAACGGCACTTCCAGGGAAGAAGAGCGAAATCTCAACCTATGCTGTCGCCACAAACATGGTTAGATATGATGGTTCTGAAATGACTGGCAAACCATTTTGCGTTTGGGGTGGCAAGAGAGCTAGAAAGGAAGTCAATTTTAAGCGTAATAGCGGCTGGATAACTGGGCAGGAAGGCAACAGGTCCTTGAAGAAACTGAAAGTTCATTAGCTTTGCTTTTGCGGGGATATGTACACGTACAGGGATGAGGAGGAATAGCATGCTTATATGACAATAGATAAGTGATTTTTGTACATTTTGGAAGATATGCTTAGACCTTAACTGTAGAGTGACCAAGTGAATTTTTGGATGCTGACAGACTCCTCAGCTGTGAATATTTAGTGAGAAATACACCGCCCTACAAGTAGTTCTCATGTCCGACTATTTATGGAAATATGTAAATTGGGGTTGTGTACAGCAACTAACCATTTTCTTTTACATTCCTTTTATGGTTATAAGATGTTCACCAGTTTCTGAAGTTGCCATGGCTTTTTACGGGTTAGTTTTGTTATCTCCTCGTCTTTGTTTTATAGCTTAGTTTTGGTAAGACAGGTATGAAGTGAAAAAGGGGAGTTTTCCTTTTTATCCAAAGTGAGAATAATTATTTCCTATTTATCCAAATCCTCACGATATTCCACATGTTATTCATATTTAAAATTGATTTTCCATTTTATATTTATTTTGACTTTTTCTTTTTTAAAAAAAAACCAAAATTTAATATTTATTCTCGTTTAACATATATTTATTATCTTACCCCTTAACATTCAACACACACAATTATCAAATACAACTATCAAACTCAACAAGCTGTAAAAACCACCTATTTATAAAAATGAATTGAAGAAATCACAACTATCATTATTCATTTGATTAGAAGTTTTGATTCATGGTTAAAAAACTGCTTAAAAGAACCATTTCCTTGTCGAAGAGAAAGGAAAAAATCTAGTGTTTTTTTGTACTTGGTCGTTAAGTTGGTGATTTTTGTTTTTCAGAATTAAGAAGACGAAGGTAGGTGGTGTTCGGAGGTACATTATTTGGTTTGTTTCTTTGGTGTTTGACAGTTTGTGTTGGTTCGTTTTGTGTTGTTTTTATGGCGTCACATTTAGTAGTAAGAGGAGGAAGGAAGTAAGGTGGGATTGTAAAGATTTCAATCCATGTTGGGGGAATTTTGTGCCTTGAGTGGTGAAATCAGACCTTAAGAGAGGAATTTCAGACCTTAGAGGGAAAATTTCATACCTTGACGGGTCAAATCTGGACCTTGAGAGGGGGGATTTTGGATATTAGATTTGTTAAAACCTTCATTTTTTTAAACATTTCGAACCTTGCGGGATATCTCATGTCTTGACGACCCTTGAGAGGGGACTTTTGGACCTTGAGGTTTGTTAAAGTCTTTACTTCTTGTTTTATTTTGGACCTTGGAAAGATATTTCAGATCTTGACCAGTCAAAATCGAATCTTGAGATGGGGATTTCGGACCTTGTATTTGTGAAAGCCTTCACTTCTTTTTTTTAAAACATTTTAGACCTTGGGGGATATTTCATGCCTTGACTAGTCAAAATTGGACCTTGAGATGGAGATTTTAGATCTTGGGTTTACGAAAGTTTTCACTTCTTTTTTTTAAAACATTCAGACCTTGGAAGATATTTGTACCTTGACTAAGTCAAAATTAGACCTTAGAGAGGAGGATTTCGGATTTTGAGTTTGTAAAAACCTTCACTTTTTTTTTATTATTAACATTTCGAACCTTGAGTTATATTTCGTACCTTGACAGGTCAAAATTTGCCCTCGAGAGAGTGATTTCGGAATTTGAGGTTTGTGAAAGCCTTCGCCCCTTTTTTTTTAAGATTTTAGACCTTGGGGAGATATTTTGGATTTTGACTAGTCAAAATTGGATCTTGAAAGAGGGATTTCAGGCTTTGTATTTGTGAAAGCTTTCACTTGTTTTTATTTTTTAACATTTTCGGACCTTGAAAACATATTTCAAATCTTGAGTGGTCAAAATTGGACCTCGATAGGGTGATTTCTAACCGTGAATTGAAAGTCTTCTTTTCTTCTTCTTTCTTTTTTCTTTCTCTCATTAATGTTACCCACTTATGATTTTAGGCCCTCCTCCCTAACCGTGACATTTACCACTATTTCAATTACACGTTGTTCCCTGCTGAAAATATCGAATTGTAACTTTTCACAAGTTATATATACTCGATAAAGCATATAGATTTGAAAATTTCTTCGAACTTTCCTTACTCGTTCTTCCCACATGTTCTATCCTGGTAGATATAATAAAAGAAAAACAACTCTGAAAAACAAAAAACTAGGAAACTAAAAGTATGCAATTATTACTTGTTTAATGCCAAAGCTGTACCACAGAGAAATGATGGGCTCCACCCGGACCTTTTCGAAGTCTTCCAACTTCCAAGTCGTCCCATGTAGAGTGGTGGTTTGTTTTTTCCACTTCCTTGCACCTTCTCATGACCTTCCTAAATCCAAATCCAAACCATTGTTGTAAGAAAAATAGAGGGAGAGGGGGCGCTGGGAGGAAAGGAGAGAGAGGCCAACAAGAAGGGTAACTTAGTTTTTGTTAGTAGAAAATGGCAGATGGGGCTGTGAGCTATTGTTTAGATAGACTAACCTCTATACTTCTGCAGAACACATCTTTGCTTGGAGAAGCTAAAAATGAGATTGAGAAAATGAAGCTCGAATTGGAGAGCATGAAGTCATTCTTGAGAGATGCCGAGCGCTGGAAAGAAAAGAATGAATCTGTGGAAACATGGGTAAGTCAGGTAAGAGAAGTAGCAATTCAAGTTGAAAACACTGTGGATGAATACATGCATTACAACACTCAAAAACGGGCAAAGAAGAATGGACTGAAAGACCTTGTGCAAGATGCTGTAAATCTTCCAAAGAAGCTTGCTGCTATTCGACGAATATCTTCAAGGATGCAGATGATCAATGCAAAAGTTCTTGAAGTTTCAAAGAGAAGCAAGAGATATGGATTTGATGCAAGAGTCAACGAAGAAAGCACCATGAGTTTGCCTATGGGCTGGGGGCAACATCATGGAGAATCATCAATTTTTGCAGAAGAGGATGAAGTATTAGTAGGATTGGATGAAAGCAAAACAAGATTATCAAAATGGCTGATTGAAAATGAACAGAGAAGGACTATCATCTCTATTGTTGGGATGGGAGGTCTGGGAAAGACAACCCTTGTCACAAAAGTATTCAATGATCCTGAAATTAAGCTGAATTTTGATTGTTTGGCTTGGATATCTGTGTCCGGTGCTCGTGGACTCGAGGAGCTACTACGAAGCATGGTGAAGGAGTTCATGAAAGAAGAGCAAGAAAAAATTCCAAACAACCTGGGGTCTATGCAGTATAGGCAGCTTATGGAGGTACTGATTCAATATATTCATTTTAGGAGTTATTTAGTTGTCCTGGATGATGTTTGGAGCATAGATCTATGGAGCAGAATAAGAGCTGCATTCCCTGATAATAACTGTGGAAGTAGAATTATTATCACGACTAGGAATGAGTATGTAGGAACTGCAATGGGACCCCAAAGCTTCGTGCATCGTCTTGAACCTCTCCAAGAAAATGATGCCTGGATACTTTTCTGTAAGAAAGCATTCTGGGATGAACCAGATCACCATTGTCCAACTGAGCTGGAAGCATTAGCTAAGGTCATTTTGAGGAAGTGTGAAGGGTTGCCTCTTGCAATAGTGGCAATTGGAGGTCTCATGTGTTCAAGAAACAAGTCAGCAGTTGAATGGAAGAAAGTTCTTGACAGCCTTAATTGGCAATTGAGTTACAATCCCATTCTTGAAAGAGTTAAAGGCATTTTGATATTGAGTTATAATGATTTGCCATTTTACCTGAAGTACTGTTTCTTACATTGCTGTGTTTTCCCAGATGGTTATTTGATCAAAAGGAAGAAGCTGATTCGGCTTTGGGTTGCAGAAGGGTTTGTCATGGAACGGAGAGGGATGACACTGGAAGAGGTTGCAGAGGAATACCTTACTGAACTAATTCTTCGTAGCATGATCCAAGTTGTGCAAGTTAATGACACTGGAAGAGTGAAGACTTTTAGGGTGCATGATGTTATGCGAGAACTTGCCATGAGAACAGCAGAAAAGGAAAACTTCTGCACATTTTATGATGGCAGAGAATCAAGAATTGCAGGTTGTGTACAAAGGCTATCAGTCTACAACAGAGGTGAGACTGTTGCATTAAGTAAGAGTTCATCACGCCAACTTCGATCTCTCATAGTCTTTGGAACAGATATGTGCTCCTCATTCTCCTTGTGTTCTGTGTCATCAAACTTCAAGCTGTTGAGGGTTCTTGATCTACAGGAGATTCCTGTTGAAAAGTTACCAAAATCATTGGTGCACCTGTTCAATTTAAGCTACTTGAACCTGCAGAAGACAAAGGTAAAAAGTCTGCCCAAGGAAATGGAAAGGCTGAAAAATTTGCAGACATTGGATATCAGAAACACCAACCTGGAGAAACTCCCAAGAAGCTTATCAACCTGGGTTAACCTGAGACATCTATTAGTTCGACGAAATACCGATGAAACTTCAAGAACTTCCAGTTTTCTCTGTGGCTTGCAGGTTCCACCAGGAATTGGAAATTTACAGAACTTGCAGACTCTTTCTTTCATAGAAGCAGAGGAAATCATGATAAAACAACTTGGAAATTTGACTAATCTGAAGAGGCTAGATGTTACATCATTGAAATCAATTCATGGTGCAAAGCTATGCAATTCAATCCATATGATTTCAAGCCTCAGACAACTTAGTATTTCAGCAAGCCCTGCTCAAAAACTTCTGTTAGAGGACTTGCCTAGTGCTCCACCTTTCCTGCAGAAGCTGAAATTGATAGGATTCCTGAAAAGGCCACCTCCATGGCTAGCAACCTTAGAGAACCTAACACACCTGCACTTGGAATCATGTTATCTGCAAGAAGATTTACTTTCCCACATCCAGGGATTACCATCACTGGTGTTTCTTGAACTCAGGAGAGCTTACAAAGGTAATCACTTGAACTTCAAGAATGCCTGCTTCCCTAAACTAAACAAGCTGCACCTGGCAGAACTCATGGAGCTTTATGGTGTTGAAGTAGAGGAGGGAGCTCTGCCAAGCCTCAGAGAGTTTCGGTTCTTCCGGTGCCCTGCATTGCAAATTCTACCACAAGGGCTTGAGTATATAACCAGTTTACAGAAGTTGCACTTAGAGGAAATGCAAGAAGAGTTGATACAAAACATAAGAGACGATCAAGCAAAGGTAAACCATATACAGAAAATCACTCATGGATTCTTTGAGGGAACATTCTTTTTCTAGATTTGTGGAAACATTACTATATTATCAGAATTAAACTTGTTGATCATCGAAAAAACTTGGTGAAATTGAACAATTCTATTCCTATCTAATTGACAAAAATATATTTTTTTTTATTCTTTTTCTTTTTTTTAGCCTTGTCCGGATTAGTTTGTACTCACCTCAATATTCCACTTATTAGAAAGATCTTGATAGAATTTAAACTCGAGACCTATGATCTGGCGTTCGCCATTTCACCCACTGGATGTCCCGAAGGGACTTCTTTTCCTTTGTGCTTGTCACTGTTTATTTTTTATTTATGTTTTTAATATGCCTATGTCATTTGTATGCATTGCAATCTTTATAAATTAGTTTTTTAACATTTGTAATTGAGATCTTATGTTCAATTGACTTATATTGTTATTTTCTATTAGTATATTTAATTTTAAATTATTTGTGACTTTTTGATGGGTTTTTTTTAAAATAAATAAAAGAATCAAATTTATTTCTTTATTTATTTTTGATAATCAACCATATTTATCTTTATAAAATAGCTTTCTAGTATTGAGTATTTGACATCTAAGGATTAATCGACTACAATGTTATTTTCTAATAGTTTTTTTTAAAAAAACATATTTTGTGAATTTTTGATAGATTTTTTAAAAGAAAAGGAATTAATTTTTGTTTGGGATATCAACTAAATTTAGCTTCCCATTGGGGGATATTTTGTTGTGTTTTATTTTATTAAATATATTAGTTATTATCTTTATGGATTTACGATTATTATGTCTTTTGGGGACATCCCAATGGATGGAGCATAGATCATAAATCTTAAGTTTGAATTTGACCAACACCCTTCTGGATTAGCAGGATGTTGAAGTGTGCGAGAGTTGGTTCGGACACCATTAAAAAAAATATATTGTTTATTATAGTAAGAAAAGTTTAATTTAATGTATCATATGGGGTTTTAAAGTTTAATGAAATTTTTTTAAAAGAAAAAACATTATTAACACTTCTTATTGAACTAATAATATATACATGAATACTTATGTGTGCTAAATAGCACACAAATTCGTGTGCTACTGAAGAAAAAAGTAACGACAATCTTCCGTAACATAGATTTTTTCAATTTGTAAAAAGAAAGTCGAGGCATTGTGGGATATACAAATTGAAAAAAACTAACGTCGAAGAAGATTGCCGCTACTTTTTCCGTTAGTAACACAAGAATTTGTGTGCTACATAGCACACAGAAGTATTCCTATAT
>JAOXNR010000029.1:317795-357422 GCA_028571225.1 Parsonsia alboflavescens
ATCCCCCCCAAAAAAAAAAGAGGGAATTGACTTATAAGCATTTTGGCCATAGAGAGGAAGTCACAATTTGGTTAAGATCTTCGCTTTCCTTTTGATCTCCACTTTGCTTACTAACTTCCTCCTCTCTGCTTAAATTTCAGGGCAACACAACTGGTTTTAAAGGCTCATAAAGAAGCTGTGAATTCCTTGAGTGGAAATGGCTCTGCAAAATTAGGAACAGTTGCCACTGTGGTTGCTGCTGCTAATTCAACAGCTGCAGAGGCTTCTAAGGAAGTTGAAGCGGCAATGCAGATTACCATGAGAAATGCATTAGGAGCAATGTTAAATCGGCCACCAGAGGGTCCCATGGATGACCTGTCAATCATGAAGGTGAGCATTATGCCAATTCTCTCTGTGTTTTAGCATTCAATGTTGTAGTTGGAGACTACTTAAGATGGTTTTCTTGTTACCTTGTTTTGTTGGCTTTTTATTAAAATGGAGGACTCCATTTCTTCAGGTAAAGTAATACAACCAAAAATGCTGCTTGTGTTTATTCCATTTTTATGAGTCCTTGATACGGGTTGGGTGTATACTATTCTCTTGGTTCTTTCTGAAGCTTCATCATTTAAATGTTTTCAAGCATGAACATTTGAGCTGTTTTGATCAGAGTATGAATATTTATGGGAAATGTTGCTTTTGTCTTATCATGTCACATCTTTCTGATGCATCAATCTCTAATTGCAACTGTTGAGGTGCTTTAGGTTTAGATGTATGATTTGAGTAGTCAGACCAAGCAAAAGAATTTAGAATCCAATGAGTAGTGGCCTCTTTTGATACTTGCAGCGTGATTATTTTGAATATCTTATTTGAGGTTTCCCTTCAACTGTGAGCTTGTAACTCTCCCCTAAACGATTGCATGTGTAGCTATTCATGTTTGATCTTTATTACCTATGTATGAGATGTTATTATGTGTTTCTTTTGCACCATCACCTAGTTTCATTTCAGTCAGAAATTTTGTGGATTGGAATAACAAATCCTTAATGATGGGAAAGAACCAAAGCAATGTTTGATGACATGTTACTTTTCCTAGTTTAAACTTCCCTCAACTTTCGTGAATATCAAATAATTTATCAATTTTTGGTGTATAATCTATGTTTCAGGAGACATTAAGAGTGAAGGATGAAGAGCTGCAAAATCTGGCACGGGATATTCGAGCTAGGGATTCAACAATAAAAGAATTGGCAGAGAAGCTCTCTGAAACTGCTGAGGCAGCATCTGCAGCAGCATCTGCAGCTCACACTTTGAATGAACAAAGAAGAATTGCTTGTGCAGAGGTTGAGCGCCTGTCAAAAGATGCAGAAAAACAGCTTGAGTCATCCATGTCAAAGGTGCATTTCAAATTTCATTTTTGTTGTTTACCATTCATCTACTTTCTCTTATAAGAAGCTTCAAATAATTTGATAATTCTTTTGAATTTTTTTAGCTGAGGGAGTCTGAAGACAAGGTTGTCATTCTAAGTAAAGAAAGAGAGCAACTTATAAAGCAGAGGGACTCAGCCATCCAGGAAGCACATTTATGGCGGACAGAACTTGCAAAGGCTAGAGAACGAGCAGTAATATTGGAAGGAGCCGTTGTTAGAGCAGAGGAAAAGGTCAGAGTTGCAGAAGCTGATGCTGAAGCTAGAATAAAAGCTGCAGCTGAAAAAGAAGCAGCTAGCATGAAAGAGAAACATGAATTGCTGTCTTATGTCACTATGACACAAGAGCAACTCAAAAGGTGCAAAATCTTATTGTTGTTTTGGATTTTGAAATACTAGTTGGTGGGAATTCTTAATTTTCATTTTATTGTTACTCCGTGTGCAGGCAGCAAGTTGAGACCAAGCAAGTATTTGCAGAGAAGTCGGATTCTTGTAACGATAGTAGTAGTATTCCACTCACAAAGCACGTCAATCCATCAGAGGAGAATATTGACAAGGCATGCCTTAGCGTTGCCAAGGCAATTCCAGTGAACGGGGAAAGCGTCATTGCAGTTGACCAATTGAACCTGCGTGCTATTGGAGACAGTGAATGGAATGATATTCAGACGACAGAATCAAGAATAGCTGACGTCAGAGAAGTTGCACCTACAGAAGGAAGCAGCCATGATATATCTGTGGTCACCTTACCTGCAAATTCCGAACATCAGCAGCAAGGAGCCCCCCCTTCTCATCATCAACCATAGTGTTTTACAAGATCTGAAGGTTTTTTTTCCATCTCAAAAGTATGGTGACTAACATATATATACCAAAGAGGCAAAGATGCAGACTTCCTTCATGTCTTCCTGCAGCTATATTTATTATTCCTTGTTCAGGAAAAGTACAGAATGGTGGTTGACATTTGACATGGATGTCTATAAGGATTCTGGAATTTTTTCGTGGTTTTCTTCTTTGATGATATGTTTTTGTCTTGAGCTTCTGAGTGCTTGTTATCTCTTGTTCTCTTGTTTTTTGAGTGCAGAGATCCCTAGCTAGAAAAGCCTTATAGCATATGTCTATTGAAGATTCTTGTTATATATATACTGAAATAATATTTTGATTACCAATTGTTTTACAACATATATATATTGTTGTAATTGTCCTTTAAATATCCATATTGGATCAGCTTTTGATGCTTGCTGTAAATGTCTTGACCTTAATGTTTGTAAGTTAGCTTAGGTCTTCGATCCCTTGTGGTTTAATAAGGTGTTACCAAGGGATTACTTTCATAGTTTTAACTCAAATTGAACATAATTTCACATTTGAAAAAAAATATATGTATATTGTCCTACTCAAAAAGTTGTTCACTCAAGTGGAAATTTCCTTCTATATTGAAATTAATGCAGTATTTGTTTTGTCTCATCTTTAATAGTTATTTTATATATAAATTGAAATTAATAATCTACACTTAATTCTCTATTTTAGTGTGAAAAGGAAAATGAGAATAAGTCAAGGATGCTCCAAGACATGGACTTTGGCACTATATGGTGCATCAAATGAGGCAAAACTTCTTATTAGGATAGCAGAGGCACAAATAATATACACATAACTGCCTTCTAGGAAGAGTTAAAAACACAGCCAACAACCTTAGCTGAAGACAGATCTAGGGGACATTTATTAAGGAAAACTGAAGCATAAATAGTTTTAACACAACTCCCTCCTATAAAGAGTTGAAGACACAGGCAACAACCTAGCCAACACAGGCAACTCTCTTTCTCTCTCTCTCAGTTGAAAATATCAGGCAGAGGGATCTCAAGAACCTTCTTCCATGAAGGTCTGCTGCTGATGTCATCCCACCAGGCGTTTACATGGGGCCTGTTCTTGATCATCTCCTCCTTCCCAGTAAAAGTCACCAAATACTGTGTAAAAGGAAGATGGCTAAGATCAGCAAGGCTAAAGAAATCACCAGCCAAGTACTTGCTCCCCAATAACCTCTGCTCGTATACATCAAGAACCTCCCCCAGCTTCTCCTCACTTTCTTTGATTCGATTGGGGTCTGGAACAATGCCTAACTTGGGAGAAAACATGACATCTCGCACAAGAGCATAGGCAGGAGGATGGAAATTATTTGCTTCAACCTCCAACCACTGATCCACTAGTCCCCTTTCCTCAATTGTGTTCCCATACAGATTAGTTCCTTGGGACTTGTACTTCTCTGCAATGTACCTGAGGATAGCCCTGGACTCTGCATGATTTGTCAACCATCCAGGAGCAGGATTCACCATCAGAATATGTAAAGACTAAATTTAGCAAAGTAAAAGCATTTTAATTTAACCAGTGAATCATACCATATAAGACATAATCTCCATCTCGAACCACAGGAACTTTACCAAAAGGCTGCAATATCACAAGCCACAAAAGTTAGACAAAGGACCAAAAAAACAGAAAACACACCAGATTTAACTACAGATTAGGGAAGAACCTGTAATTTTCGGTACTCTGGATCATTATTTTCCAATTTGAGAACATCAACAGCGACACAATTGTATTCTATTCCCTTCTCAAGGAGACAAGCAATGACACGCTTACTAGAAGCAAAGAGATGACCATACACAGTGACAGCCATTGTTATCTTTGTGCAAGCTGTGAGCTTCGGGGATATCTTATAGTGCCTTCGGTCTCACCTCTAGTTAATTGCCACCAAATATAAATCATTATGATGATAACACACATTTCCTTATAATGGAAAGAACATAGAAATCATATAAAAGTTGGCTTTTGCCTTCTTCTGAACAGCAGTTAACCCTATAATCTGCTAAGCATTAAAATTTGGCAACAGTACACTTCACTGCCTAATGCTTTTCATGTTATCTGCTAAGCATTAAAATTTGGCAGCAGTACACTTCACTGCCTAATTCTTTTAATGTAATCTGCTAAGCAGCATTATCAAATGGCAGTTAAAACTAGAATCCTAAGAGCACACTAGCTATAGGGTGTTTTAACATCTTTTCAATTAATTGAGCGTTTCATTTTTTCAGTTAATTAATTTGTTGTTTAGAACTTTATGTATTAAGAGAATAATTATTGCCAAGGTAAGGTTTCAGGTTCTGCATTCCTCTACTAAGCTTATAACATGATCATTGTCATTGTCTTCCTCTTCCTATATTGAAAAACGCAACAAATCAAATCTAGATTATTAAATGATAGCATGAATTGGTTCATTGATAAAAGAGAAAAAAACATATATAGGCAATAAAAAGGATACCTTTACACAACAATTCAAATCTACAGTTACTAAATGATACTATGAATTAATTAATGACCATACGTTAGTTAGACAAAATATGAAAACCATAAAGAACCCTTCAATACTGCCTGTTGGAAAACATATAATTATTAGTAAATGATCATCGAATAACGGGCACAAATGAAGGATTTTTTTTCATCTACAGTTACTCCATGAAAATGACACGATAGCATTTTTTTATACTGGTATTCAATCACTTTTCGAATCTTTGTAACAATTATTTCATATCATGCACTTCAAAATAAATAATACATTAAAAACTTTTTCTTGCAAGTATAACTAAACATATTTAAAATGAAAATTTTGAAATTTTAACATAAAAATTTAAGGGTAGTATGAACAAAAATTTAAGGGACTTTCTTATCAAGAAAATGAGTAAATTTCATCACTTTCAATTTTTCTCCAACTTTCAAAATTCATATTATTCTCGTTCCATTGGCCAAAAATCCTACTAAAATTTGCTTCCTCAAACCATTTTCAGTTAGAAACTGAATCTTGAACCTTCAGGAATCAATTCATCATCAGGTCCGGAGGGCAGCCGCCATGGAAAAACTTGATAGCAATTAACAAGAGAGAGAGAAAGAGACATGGATATGTATGTATATATGTGTGTGTGTGTGTGTCCATACCGCAGAAGCGAGACGGAGAAGAAAGCGAGCAGGCGATGAAAAAAATTCAGATTGAAAACTATGATTATTCAAAAACCATCAGAATTTTGTTTCGAATCAGAAGCGCGTTTTGGAATCCACATATAATTCCATTTCCTGCTTCGAGCTTTCTTCCCATATAATGGAACAATACTCAAGTTTTGCCGGCAGCTGTAACCCTCAGCCTCAGAACGAAAGAGGGCAAATCCTTTATATACTACTACTGAGATGGGTTTCCGTGATTTGTGTTATTTATGATTTAACCCCTATAATTGAATTTATTTAGAAACCTTACCCTCACAATTTGCATTGATAATAATTTAATTTTCCCTTTTTCACTTCTAATCTCTATTGTTACACTCACACTGATGAATAAAATTAAAAATCCATTTGCATAATATAAAATCAACTTCGGATCTTAAAACCTGAAAGACGATTATGGGTTGATACCTGGGATGGAGTATGTTGAAAGAATTATACCATTCAATAGTTTTTGCGATCCCATAATTTATATTCTTAGACGGACTGGTAACAATTAAATTATCAGGTTTTGAGGGAGATTTTGCTCACCTTCTTCCTGCAGATTTAGTATTTCTCCAATGGAATATGATCTGAAACTCTAGCAAGCCTTCCTTCCTGCACTGCACGGTCTGCCCTCGATTGGTTTTCCTTTCCTCTGATCTTATTATATATAGGGAATTGGTTTTCTTGAAGGAATAGGATGAATAATACTCATCATTCCTTCATCAGCAGCCAGGTGCAATAGCGGCCAGCGGCGGCCTTCTATTTTTAGAAAAAAATGGGGAAGACTAAATTACTTAGTGCTGGAAGGAATTTAGTGGAAGGTGAATTAATTTATTGTAAATTCAGTTCACCAACCCACCACAGCATTCTAATATATATATATATAGACACGTGTAGCATTGTTTATTAAATGGCTTGGTTAAAATTATATTAGGAAACCACATAATCATTAAACAGTTATTCTCTACAAATTGAAATTTTCTTGATGGCTATCTATTATCAAAGCTGAAAATGGAAATTATAGTGAAGTAAGTTGAAGGGAAACTTCAGAGAATATCAAACACTAATTGTCCAAAAAATACACTATCAATAATTCCACCATAGAAACTCCTTATTTGGAAGAGCTTCAGGTATCCATCCAACTTTTTATCACATCAAGGAAACATAAGATTGCCAAAAAAAAAAGACTCTGTTTCACTACTACTAAGGTTCCATCCACCAGAAAAAGACTTTCCAACAAGAAGAAACAGACAGGAGAATAAGAGACTACAAGAATTCAACTACTATGCACAAGGTAGAAAATTTGGAATTACAGTGTCTTGTTGTGACCCTGCAAGAGCTAGAATATCAATCCCAAAAAACAGCAAACAGCCCTATATTTTCTTACATTTGTCTCACACCATCATAATTCAACACTAGTTGAAATACTGGAGAAATAGTTTGCAATCATCACTTGATGGGATGGCATGGCATTCCTTGCATCAATGTGAAACAACTGACTTCAAATGATTTGATGATGGGAAGTTAGATTGAGCAGTATCCGATTCATCAGCTTCATTAAAATCTATTGCTCCTGTCCCACTGACTTGCTTCCTGTAAACCAAATAAATTCCTCAAAAATTTTAGGAATCGTAGTTGATTTCTTCTGAAGTGTTGGTGGTTCTTGATTCAATATGTCAAATACTAAATCAAGATCAAGAAATTGCCACACTGCAGTTTTTAATCTTGGAATGTAACAATTCTAATTGTTAAAGTAGTCCAACATTGTTTATTTATTTTTAGAAAGATTGGCATGTTACGGTTAAGAATCAAAACAAATATCTGGCAGATCATATTGACAGAAACTACTCAATGCATGTATCCAGTTACTAGACACCAGGATGGTTAGCATGCTTCACTTTACTCATGCTAATGGACTACAAACAATTAATTGAAGGAAAAGTGTATTTCACATCATAAAAGCTACTAGTGATGATACTTCTTCAAAGCCTTTTTATGCAAATGGTAATTGAAATTGTCAGAAATCAGAAGTTATTTAGGCAAAATATAAAAAATAAAAACAGAAGTTCCAGGAGAGGTTAAAATAGTCTAAAAGGTATCTTCAAAATTAGAACTACATAAATGTTATAGCATAGCACCTTTTGCCTTTCAGCAACACCTTTAATATGCATGGAAAGTGGATACATGAAATCACCATTTACCTCTGAGAGACAACAGCCTCCTCAGACAATGCTTTTTCTAGTCTCTCCTCAAAAGGTGTTGCATGCCAACTGACTTTCTGATCCTGTTAAGGCACAAAAGTTCAAGTTTATAGTTCAAATCCTTTAACAGAATTTTAGAATAGAGAGGGAGAAAAGAAAGATTAAGACAGACACAAACCTCTTTGTACTTATTTGTTGAATTTGGAATTCCGTTTCCATCCCACCATTTAGGTGAAATACGAGAAGTGTCATCATCATTCCAATGAGCAGCCACCATCCCAAGAATGGGCCTGTCACTAGGAGTTCTTCTGAACTGAAAGTTTGCACCAAAACTTGAACCATTATGTTGATCATTGCCATCTGAATTGGAAGAAGGTGCTCTTAACCAGGGAGATAAGCTTGCTTCCAACTTCAAGTCTTGTCCAAATGAATGTTCTCCTTTCCCTGCATCTGATTCCGGACTTGCCTCATCAGTATCCTTCAAGGACTCTTCATTGTCATTGTTCAGAGTATCAGAATTGGAATCTTCATCCTTCAGCACTTTCCACTGAGACAAATTTTCTACAGGATTTAAGACAGGATACACATACTGAGACCTGATCCGCATTTTGTTTTGTCCCATACCATCTAGATAACCTGGAAAAACAGTTCCAGGTGTTTGCATCTCATCAGTTAATTTCAAAGGCGTTGGATATGGCGAAGGCTTTCCATCGCCCGCTGATCCAGATTGCTTGGAGTTTTGACTAGAAATTTCTGATGAATAGCTCTTAGAAGAAGCTGAAGACATCTCAGGCTCACAATCAAAACGAACTGATTTGCTCTTGTGTGGAACACTTTGAGCCATGCAGTTGGCGGAAACAGATGAACTTGCAGGGCTCATGTCCAATCCAGCTATAACCTTGGTTGATGTAGCATTCTGGATCCCAGTGCCTTCAGATGAGCTAGCCGAGAATGTCTCAGTAATTTGCCTCTCGGTCATGCAACTACAGGATCAAAACATTATACAAGAAGAGAAATATTGAGTAAGGCCATCCAGACAAATAATAACAAATTAATCTATAGTTTAAGAAGGAGAAGAAAAAGGACGAAAAGACCTTCTATTTGCACAGAAAAGGTAGTGTTTTGGCATAGAACATACGATACATTAAATACTAAAAGATAATGACTTGCAGGAACCACTAAGCAAACAGGAATGAAAATCATTGTTTTCAAGTTTGTAGCTTTCATGGAAAAGAATAAAACAACATCATTGTCAAAAGAGACCGAGGATGAACCTGCTAGGTGTCTGCTCCAATGAATCTAACTCGGTCATCCATTTTTCACAAGTTTTATTGGCTGTTGGTGTCTGATCTGGTTGCTTTCCTAAGTTGAGCTTCTCAATGGATGTGTTGGGGAACCATGATCTGAAATTTTCACCTTCAGTCTGACCTGATGAATCCTTCTTGGCCCTTGCAACTTTTCGGAGTTCCCCAGGTGTTTCAGGAAGTGTTCCACAAGCTTTGAGGAACTTAGCCTGCATGGCATAGCATCATTAGGAAAAAAAAAAAAATGCAAACTGTGTGTATAGATGCATGTCTATTCACCTAAATAATAAAGAATAAACAAGCTTCAGAAGGAAACTAATAAAATATTAAGCTTCCATATGAATCAAGTTAACAGAGACTAGCAAAGTGCATTTAACCGATAAATATGCTTTTAGTTTTCACATTTCTCATGAGACAGAACAATGGAAAAGATCAAGAACTACTTTTGTTTCAGATGAAATAAGTAAAGAAATCAACAATGCACAGAATCCAAATGCTGCAAACAATAGCAATCCTTATTCCTTATTCCTTATTCTTCCAGAATACAAATATGAAAAACCCCTTTCCCCAAGCCAAAATTAAATTGGTGAATTCAGTAGATACTCAACAAATTAAACACACCTCATCTTTGAGCTCCCGGAAATCAAATTCAAGCCCAGGCTTCGGAATCCCCAATTCTAGATCTTCCTTCTCCCTAATTGGGGTGCCATCATTTTCTTCACATTCCAAATTTATTCCGACTCGAAAGAAGAAAAGAAGAAAAATCAATCATCAAGTTCAAACGAAAACCAAAGAGAAAATGCACCGCCCCCAAAAAATTAAGAATCTACAGAGAAAACCTACCTTCGGATTGTAGCAACGATGCCAATGCTCTCCGACGTTTAGTTACAACAGCGTCCTCCTGATCGCAAAATCAAGAATCAGAAACATCAAGAACCAAAAAAGAAAAAAAAAATCTTGAAAACTCGGCGATAATCGTACATTGGGATTAACAGTAGAGGAAGAGGGAGGACGGTCAGGGATAGAATCTTTGACTCGGAAACAGCTGAAAACGCAACCCATAGCTGCAACCATAACTTTGAGAAAAAATCGCTTGAAACCCAAAAAACCGACGGCCGATTCAAAGCCACCAGCGCCCCTTTTAGGCCGAGAACTGGAAGAGCATTTCATTTACACACCCAAAAGACACTGAGATTTAGCTGGGAATGATTGCGGTTGTGGGGTGAAGGAGTAGGGAAGGGGGAGGGTCAGAGGAGGGGTAGAGGGTGGGGTGTCACTGTGTTGATGGCTCTATTGGATTTTGAAATTCGAACAAAGCTCGGACGAGGGAAATTATATCCAATCAGTAACGCTCTCTCTCAGGTCTTTCTCTCTTTCTACTTCCCATTATTAACGGTATTTTCTATTTCTTTTTTCACTCCTCCTCACGTTTTAGAATTTAACCTTCCATTTTTAATTGTATAAATTTTAAAAAAATTAGTTGATTTAAGTTCATTTTACATTAACAATATCAATTTTTTTAAAAAAATTTTAAATTAATGAAATATTTATTTTTGAACAATTTAAAATAAAAATGTGGACATTCAATTTCATACAAAAGGAATATTATAATATATATATATAAATGATAATGTAGCTATCAAAAACACATGATGACAATGCATTAATTATTATGAATATACAATAGAATGAACTTCAATACACAGTATCATCTTACATAAAAAGCATTCAGAATGGTTTACTCCAGTTCTTTTCATAGCGTTTGTGTATATAATAAAAGTGTTTCTTCAATGCATAATTGAATTTCACATTTTTTAAATTATTTAAAAATCTATTATTTTTGTAGTTTCAAAATCTAAATAGTCGAGACTCAATTGTCGATTTCTTTGTCCTAATATAGATGAGTCGAGAATGAAATTGAGATGAACTTGATTTGGAGAATATTATATATCTCAATAATATGTATTTGTTTTATCAAATGAGTTATGATATATAGAGGTATTTGATTTGGAGGTTAATGAAATCTTAAAGTATTTATATTTTTTTTAATAAGATTAAGTTGGATTTTGATTCAACATTTAATTTGAGATCACTAATTAATGCTATATTGATTTCAAAATTGAATTTAAAACAACTTCAAATTTCTCGTATTCGAATATTACAAGAATTGGTTTGGTATATATTGACCCAATCATTTTAATATAAATATAAATATATATATATATATATTTTTTCTTTTTTCTTTTTTCTTTTTTCTGTAAAGAGTATAAATACAAGAAAAAAATAATAATATCAATCTTTTACATCAAATAATATGTTTTTCTTGAGGGAAATCTCATTATTATTATAGAGACATAATGATTTGAAGAAAAATTGAGAAAGAAGTCATTTATATTTGAAAAAAAAAAGGGAAAAAGACTTGAAGACTAAATATTCATTAATTCTCTAAATATCAAACATTTGTCACATGTTTTCCTGTCTAGGGACCTAAGAATTGCTTAACATTAGATTTATTCATATTGTATATGTGGATTTTTGATCTTGTATTACATATTTATACGTCATTCTCTCTTACATTAATAATTATTATCTTTTTATATATTTGATTGGAGATACGAAATGATATATAACTCCTTTATTATTTTTTGTTTAAAAAAAAAAACACAAATCCTTAGTTATTATGATCCCACCACTGTCATTTGATGATGTTTGACCGATCCAAATTTGCCAAACCCAACTTGTTTGATCTTTCTAAAACAGAGATCTCAATAAAGAGACTTTCCGAGTTTATCTTTCTTGATTCAACATATATGTATACAAAGATGGAAAAAACAAACAAACAAACAACTATAAAAATGCACCAACAAAAGCCAACTTTTATACAAATTTTGCTTTTCTTTGCCATCTTTATTTTCACATATTTACGTCTTTTATATACAAATTGCTTTTTATGTCGAGGGACATATTTTACACGTAAATAAAAACATAATAATAAGTGAAAGATGAATTAAAATCCATGTTAAATTTATACACTTATGTAATAATATACGTAATAATGACCGGAATCAAGAGTCGAATGGGATCGGAAGTGGAGTCTAACACAATGTCATTGCTCTGATACCGTATTAAATTTCCATTTAATTTAAAAACATAAGGTTGAATTTACATATGTTTAACACTTCCTTTGTGGTTGGTGCATGAGTTAAGCAAATTCCTAGCTGTCCAGCCAAGCAGAATAGCATTCTCAACCTTCTAAAATGTCCGAGAACTGAGATAATTATCGGTTAAACACAATAACATTCAAAAGCCTTATTCATAAATTATCTCTGACCAGTCTCTCCTGGAAGTCCTTTTTGTTCTGCAACCGGGAATGTCTTGTACAATTTCTGCAGTCTGTCTCAATGAGAATCTGCGAGATCTGTTTCGTTTTGAAGCTCCAAATAGAAAGAGAAGGACGACGAGAACTCGTTGTGAAACAGAGTTCTTCAAGGAAGTGTTGCCTGGAACGTCATCATCATCAGAACAGAAGGTTTCTAAAGTGCTGTTGAAGCAAGCAGCTCTAGTTAAAGAATGGAGGAAATGGGACAAAATTGGAAAAGAAAGATTTGGTTCCAAAAGGGATTTTCTTGATGATGCTTATGATCGATGTGGGGAAGTTTGTTCTGAATTTGCCAAGACATTTTACTTGGGTAATTTCTTTCTCTTCTCCATCTTCTTTCTATGCAGTTTTTGAGACTGTAAATCTTGCCTGAAACCATCAAATTTTGAGTCTTCATTATAATTATCAGGAACATTGCTGATGACACCAGAGAGGCAGAGAGCCATATGGGCTATATATGGTACTGTGTTTTCTTGTATTTTTCATATCAAAATAATGCATCTAAATGTGCTGAACAAAGCTAGTTTTCCTTCTTCAGTGTGGTGCAGAAGAACTGATGAACTTGTAGATGGACCTAATGCTTCAAATATTACATCAGGAGCTCTAGACAAATGGGAGAAAAGATTAACAGATCTCTACGAGGGCAGGCCTTACGATATGTATGATGCTGCTCTATATGATACTATATCAAGATTTGATGTACATATACAGGTAAACCAACCATGGAATGTATCAAGATTTTGAAAAACCTGCAGCAATTGACATTTCTTGGAATTGAAATTTCTATTTTTGGCAGCCCTTTATGGACTTGATTCAGGGAATGAGGATGGATTTGGAGAAATCAAGGTACAAGAATTTTGATGAGCTTTACATGTACTGCTACTGTGCTGCGGGAACAGTAGCGCTAATGAGCTTGCCTGTATTGGGGATTGCATCGGAATCAAAGGCCTCAATAGTGAGTGTTTTCAATGCTGCATTAGCCCTTGGCATTGCCAACCAGCTTACTAACATACTCAGAGATGTTGGAGAAGAGTAAGTTCTTGAAAATGTGCATACAACTTCAACACTAATCAATGGTTTTCTCCACCATATACTTGTAATACCTCATCCCACATTGAAATTACATATGATTATGACATCATTGATAAAGATGAGTCAAGAAACCAATTGTGGGATCTAACAGACCCATAGATGTATTTCCAGTGTTCAGGGTTTGATATATATGGTCAAATAATCTTCGAAAATACAAAACTGGATTTCTCTCTGAATTTGTTTTTTTTGTTTATTTCTTATTGAGTGATTGATGCTAGTACTTGACTTCGTGCCAGCGCAAAGAGGGGAAGAATTTATCTTCCACAAGATGAACTTGCGAGAGCTGGAATATCAGAAGAAGATATATTTAGAGGAAAAGTAACTGAAAAATGGAGAAATTTCATGAGAGAGCAAATCAAAAGGGCAAGAATGTTCTTTGATGAAGCAGAGAATGGTATTGGAGAGTTGAACTCAGCTAGCAGATGGCCTATTTGGGCATCTTTATTGACTTATAGGCAAATCTTGGATGCCATTGAAGCTAATGACTACAACAACTTCAACAAAAGAGCTTTTGTGGGAAAATTGCAGAAATTAATTGCTTTACCTATTGCTTATAGAAAAGCATCTTCTTATCATCAAAAAAGGGGTCTTCCTGAATATTGAGGAGAACTTATTTATATCAATCTATCTATGTTCTTGAGATTCATTATCAGTCAGACATTTATAAGCTAAATGTTCAATATATGCTTCAGATCCATGGGGAAATTCTGTGCCACCACCCTGGAATCTGAACTCATTTCCTTCCTACAGCACCCAGTTCTTCACTGCCTTCTCAACCGTCAAGCTCTTGGCATCATGAGGTACATAATCACGACCATCTGCCCATCTAAAAGGGGTTAAAGGATTGACCATTTGACCCAGCCCGTTGAGTACTGCACTTGCAGTGCTAGGTGTGGGTGGAAATAGGGTGGGCAATTTGGCCCGTTTTGGTACATGATCAGGCTAAAACTTTTCTCTAAACTTATTTAGTGTTAAAGATCGGGTCTAGGCCTTAAAGCTTGGCCTTAGATTGTGCTTGTTTCCCTTTTCTTTAAAAAAAAACTATAAATAAATTGATATATAATTTAAGGTTTAAACATATAGTGTATGAATTGTGATCACATTTCCGATTCATTATAATTATTTAACATATATATTTTATATAATTAAGTATTTGTATGGTTTAAATAAGAAACAAAAACTATAAATTGTAAATTGTTGAAATAATGTATTTCTTTTTATTTAAAAGTTGTACTATGATTAATAATATTTTGATTTTCTTTGTTTGAAAGTGTTCAAATAAGTAGAAGAAATTACCTTTAATTTTTAATTCTTTATTTCTTTATGACTAGTAGCTAGTACCTACAATTATATTTGATCTGAATTCCTGAGAATCGTAATTTTAATTTTTATCCTTATATGACAAAAGTTATTGTCAGTTGAGTTGGTTAAAGTCTTTTATCTCAAATGTAACCATCAAGGTTAAAATCTAATTGTAAGTAAAAAATTTTATTTTTAACAATTCACATTCAGAACCAATGAAGTAAAAAATAAAGAGTTAGATGATCAAAAATTATAATTTATCTTATGAAATCCCTAAAATACCCTTCTTGACCGGTCAAAAAACTCTCAAAAACATGTTTTCTGGTGATTTGGATCAATTGTGTAAAAAAATTAAAGGTGAAGGACAAAAAAAACTCAAATAAATTGATATGGACCAAAGACAAAAAAAAAAAAAAAGTGGAAGACCAAAAAAACTAAGAAAAATGGTTTTGGGCCAAATTTTTAAAAATAAAAAAGGTATGGATCAAAAGTATCAATCTTCTCATCTAAAAAAGAGAGATAAGAAAAAGAAAAAGAACCCAAAAGTTCAATTACTTGCAAAAGAAAATGATTTTTGTCAAGAGTTGCTAGCAATTAGTGTGAAAGGGGGAAAAAATTAGACATTGAATTATAGTTTTTGTCATTAGAAGGCATCTGCATATTGTGGGAAAGAGAGAAGCTTTTGGTCATCTGAGGATCAATTCAAGCCCTTCACTAACTCATTTTCCTGATCCTTCTCATCATCTCCATTCTTCTACTAGGGATAAGCATCTTAATCTGGATTTAACTATCTCCTGACTTTTCTTCCCTACTAATTAATTCAATAGGACCATATATAAATTTCTTTCGTTATATGCCATTTTCTTTAAATTCTACAGAGCAAATCGAATTGAAACGTGCTCGTACCATAAAATATATAATAGAAGATCTGCTAGACGTTTGATATTAAATCACATCATTATGCATCTTATGCTCATGTTTTTGCATTCAGATGGTACATATACATAACATATCAAAGCACACAACTTTATGTTCACATATTTACTTCAAGAAAGAAAGCCAAAACCAATGCCAATTAAGCATTACTATAAACAAGATATCAAAACCAGATTTCATCATGCTTTCTTCCTGCAAACTTGAACTTCAATGCTTATCATGGAGCCTGCACGTGTTACATAAAATCAACACATTACTCACGTATACATATCTAACACCAGTGACAAGCAGATTATAAAGCATTTTAAGTCAAGAGAAGGCAAAAAAAAAAATTTTTAAAAAAACCCCTTGCAGTACAATTCAGAGAATTTTCAAAGTTGTTAAAAAATGATTTCTTGAATATGAAAATCTGGTTAGAAGAAAAGAGCAACCATTAACAAGAAAGTTCTATGGTTTCTGGATAGTACCATGTGATTTAACTCAAAAGAGATGTACACACTAATTCTAGGCATACTGATAGTAGGATAGACCTTTTGATTGTAATTTGTTTGTTACCTTTAAGTGCAATCTTGTTAAATTACCCAAGTTCATGAAATACTAGCTATCATTTTTATGGTTATATGGCAAACCTTCAAGTTCTATGCATGGTTGACAAATATTGCTTCAATAAAAGACACAAGAAATAGCACTTTGTAGAATCAAGAATACCTACCGCTGGAAAGGCAGATGTGAGGAACTCTTGGTCCTCCTGAAATATCTCCAAGTTTTTGGTCTTCATCAAGAAATCAATTGCTGCATCATCAAATTCCATGATAAAGCCTAGCTTGATTATTTCCGTCAGTTCATGTATATAATCTTCTTTGCCCCATAACAGTCCCTCTGAAACAACTTCAGCAAAATTTGTTGCATACTCGAGGACATGCTTGTGACCACCTGACTTGTCAAACTTTTGTGAAAATATAGTTGAGTTCCGCCTGTCCCAACGAATCATTCGGCTAGCTTTCACAGGCAACACTTCCCCTGAAGAAAGTAATAAGCTGTATCCCACAGTGATTAGTTCCAATGTTTCAAGGATAGTACTATTCAAGAGGCATTTTAGAGCTTCATGTCTCTGTTCAGCTTCCATCTCTAGTGAGTTTTGTGCAAGAAATCCAAGAACTAGTTTAAAGAGCCCTCTTCGAATGAAGATTTCCATTGGATTAACCTGCCTCAGATTAACACAATCTATTGCAGAGAGTTTCTCCTTCTGTGCAAATTCGGACAAACTCCGCACCCCGAGTTTGGCATAGATTTCAAGAAGTTTAGCTCTTGGCAAATCTTGCAAGGGTTGTTGTGGATACCAGACAAAAATAGGATGAGAAGAAGATTGCTCGAACAGATCCTTCAGATAAAGATCATCTGCAATGAAGGCATCCTGTTTGTCCAGTAACAAAATTCTATCAGAGCTTGAATACACAGGGAATTTCAGCAACTTTTCAGCAAGAGCTTTTTCTGTTTTAGCATTCCAGTGCCTCAGAACAAACCCCCAAAAAGAACAACAATCAGAAATAGACAATCTGTGATCAGAATCTTCCCAGGACTTCCAGACCTTGCAGTAATCATCAAGATTAGGATTCACTTTAACTTCCAAGACTCTGGAGAAGAAGCCTAGAATATCTTTTCGATAGTGTTTCTCCAGGACTTTCAGTTGATTACCAAAAAGGCCATTCTTGTCATGAAGCACACATTCTTCAGGGCACACCCACTCTCCACCCTGCTTGTTACCTTCGGGTATCCATATCCTTTTGGCATCTTCAGTTGTAGGCTTCCACTGATATTTGTCCAAGTAATTATAGAGTCGGACAATGGTGTCAAAATCTGAATGGAGATCAAGGTAAGCAGCAAGCAACGGACAACCACTGTTAACATCAACCACAACTCCTAATGACTCAAGCTCCTTTTTGTAGGAGGTAATATTGGAACCATAAAATGCTTCATCAATGAATGGACCATCTTCTTTCTGTAAGGCAGAATTCCAATCAGACCCGAATAACAAGCACTCCTTTGGAGACTTGTAGCCAGAATATGTTTTTACCCACTTTTTCTGAACTTTTTCCCTGAAGGTGGCAAGTAAATCTTCCTTGTGCTGTTTCTGGATGTTTCTGGTGCATTCCAACAATGCATATGCAGCAGCAGGACCCAATCTGCTTGAATCCTCAGGTAACCGAAGGCCTTTGGTTATGAAACTTGCACCATCACTGAAAGAAACCACTACTCCCATACTCTTAAGCTCCTCTTTGTACTCGTGAATTTCCTTGCTGTAATGATTATCGCTGTCATCAATGAAAGGCAATAAGGAAATTGAAGAGATTGACTCCCACTCTGAGCTGAACAAGATGCATTTTTTTGGCGAATTGTAGACTCCAAGCCGAGTCCTAAGCCATTTCACCTCATGGATACAGCTCTTGAGATCACCTGGGAAATGAAGATTTCCCTTTAGTTTTCTGTAGCATTCAAGGAAGACAAGCACATTTTCCTTGTTAATTGAAGACAGTAATGCTTGCTGCTTAAAGACCCTAGCAAACGCTTTGGTTGTTTCTTCAAGGCTTACTACCACTCCTAATTCCTGGAGCTCACTCTCAAAAAGGCGGATTCTGTTGCCATAGAATTTTTCATCAATCACAGGAAAGCTGTTGAAAACCTGTAGAAGACAGCCCCAGATGTGATCCTGCAGAAAACATTCTGCTGCAGTTTTGTACCCAGTATCTGTCTTCAGGAATTTCTTGTCTTTAATTGCTTTCACAAGTTTCTGTGGTGAATCTGAATGTCTCATGCACTCAAGCACCAAAAGAACAGCATCAGCAGAAAGTGAAGTCAAGGTTGCTGGAGATTTAAGGTTGTCAATAACAAGTTGATAAGTCTTGTTGAAGCCAAATACCACGCCCAAAACCTCAAGTTCTGTCCTGTAAGAAAGAATTTTCTCACCATAATACTCTTTATCAATGAATGGAATGTTACCGATTTGTGATGCAGCTCTCCATTCCTCACAGAAAAAGACAGAATCCACAGGTGCCTTCTCACCTTGGGATGTCCGAAGCCATCTTCTGCGATTTATGCTATTAACAAAATCAACAGTAGGAAGAAATCTTTGCCTGAGAAATCTGATAAACTGCAGCATGGAAAGGACATTTGCTCTAGTTAAAGTTGATGACTCTGCAACAGTCATAAGATGCTTTCCTATATATTGACATGCTTCACCAAAGTCAAACATGACGCCGATGGTTTTTAACTCCTCACTATACTGATTAATCCTATCATCATAATATTTCTGATCAATCAAAGGAATGTCGAAGTGCGCTGATCCATTCTGCAGAAGATTTACCCATTTTGGTTCAAGTAGGAAAGATTCTGAAGGAGGCCTACATCCAGAAATACCATTCAAAGATATCTGCATCCAACTTCCTTCCTGTATACTTCTTAGAAACTTTCTTGGGATGTAAGGCCCCTTCCTTCGCAGATTACGAATCCAATCTAACAGCAAGAATGTATTATTCTTGGTCAGCCGAGAATATACACTAGGAATTGCTGAATCTGGAGGTGATAAATCTGGGATGTCCAATGCTCCAAAATGATCCTGAAGGAATTTCATAAGCTCTTTTTCAGAGGTATGAAGACCAGCATAGTAGCCTGAATTCAAATAATCCTCTGCCAGTTCAACATAGTCTTCTTTTCTCCATGGATTGAAACCAATAAGCTGTAACCATCTGCTGCCACTTGCAGGAACAAGAATTCCTCTTCGATGAGAGACCACTTCTCTATAGTTATTAATAAGAGGCATAATAGGAGAGATTTTAGCGATGTCTCCACTGGCCAAGAAACTTTTTCCAAAAGAATGAAAGAGGAAATGCACATATGCAAGAACAAGTTTCTGATCAGTATTGAGGGACTTAACGAGGAGGTATGCATATTCACACATATTTACACAACCTACATGCACTTGCTTTACCAGCCAATCCAATATTGTCTGCCCCTTCGAATGTGACCGAACTGATTGTTGAGTAATCTTAGGGGAAAAATATCGATTTGTTGGACATCGCAATTCCCGGTTCCAATCAATCATCCAAGAGATATGACGAGATTCACGAGATAATAGCAAAATGGAAGCTGATTTTATGCTGCATAAAGACACAGTTCCATCAACAGCAATATACTTCAGAAGTGGAATGTGGAGCATGCTAGTATTCATAAAAGAGGACCAATTGTCAGCAAGAAACAACAGAAGATCCAAGTATACATTCTCCGATGCTCCCAAGACGATGTTAGAACTGCGGATGCACTTGGCATACCATTCAACATCAACATATTCCACGTCTAGAAATGATAGAATCTCATCATACTCAATATTGTCAAACGCAAAACTCAAAATATGTCTCCCATGAGAGGAAATGTTATGAAAACTCACCCCTTCATCTCTTCCACTTTTCAACAAATCCCAGAAGGCAGGCATTAGTCTACCAACTTCACCAGGTTTCTGGAAAATTTTCTGCTCTGTATATGACTCACATGGCATGATATTTTCATACATCAGCTTCTTCTTGATGCTCTCTCTAACAGAATTAAGATTTGAATAAGGAGAAGCTGTGATTGGCAAGAAGCTGAACATAGGAGGGACACTAGAAGCTGGGGCATTTTCAATGCCTTTCACAAGAGAAATAAATGCTTTTACAAAAGCCTCAGGCACACAATCGAGAATGCCTTGGTTCCATGCTTTATCTAGAAGTATTGTTTCCCTTGATGAAGCAAGAATGAAATCTGCTTGTATTATAAAAGGGAAGTTGGTG
Organism: Parsonsia alboflavescens; assembly: GCA_028571225.1. NCBI lineage: Eukaryota > Viridiplantae > Streptophyta > Magnoliopsida > Gentianales > Apocynaceae > Parsonsia > Parsonsia alboflavescens. Next base: position 338,240 of record JAOXNR010000029.1, read on the forward strand.
ACCATCTCCGTAGGAAGGAAAGCATAGATACCTGGGGAACTCGTTCCTCTGTTAAGACGATCTCCATTTGGAAAAGCCAATGTAATTACCCATTCATCTACCTCCAATCTTGTGTCTGCTCTATGTTCCGGCTTCACTGGGAACCTCTGTCTCCACATATGGTAACTGCATTCTTCATATTGATCACTTTTTCCATTAGCAGAAAGATGTAGCATATAAGACTCAGCATCAATATCCTTCCTTGTTTCCCAATTGGTCTCACTTGAAATGGATACTGCACTCACAGTGTTGTTCTTTGGATCCTCATTATCCTCCCTAACGGAAAGCTGTTTTATCTTTGTCAGAAACAAAAGAATTTCAGGATGAATGCTTGAAAGCTGCTGCTTCACTTGTTTCACCTTATCCAGCTTCAATGGAAGAACTATAGTCGTTGTTGGGAAGTTATTTTCCGAGCCATATATCTGTTTTATTTCAGAAATACTGGGATTCTCCTCAACCCATTCAGGAACAATATAGCCAAGATTGCACACAGGGCACGGCTCTTCATTAAATCTTATCTGATAACCATTGCTAAATATGTATGGTTGGGCAGTTATGAGAAATACACTCTTGAAGCCAATTCCTGAAAAGCATTTTGCACATACATTAGTTGAAATGTAAAACAGAAATGCAAATTTAGCATATGAAGCAACAATTTATTTGGAGATTAATATGGGATCCTGTAGTTCGAAGTTGTATGCCTTGCAAAAGAAATCTAACATGCTTCCGGTAATATCAGTGTCTTAACAGAGTCCAACAGGACTTTAATAATCAGCAGATGTAATGCTCTAACTATGATATGGTAAATGAAACCAATTAGCAATATGAATTCACCTTTTTCACCAATATATCCACTTCTACGGTTGCCTTTCTTGGTGGAGCGGCCAACACTGCAAATGGACTCAATGTTCCTTGGAGAGAAGCCTCTCTCATTGTTGAAGATCAGCAGTGTGGCTGATGCTCCTGTTGCTGTTATGTCCTTTGAAGTAATCACAAACTCTAGTGATGGCTTTACCCCACTTTCGTACTGATTATCCTCTGCATTCTGGAGTGAATTTGTTCCTCAAGTTGCAGTTTGGCAACAATAATAACATATGCAATCCCAAAATCACAAAACATACACTAACCAGAAGAAGGAAAAAAAAAAACTTGTATATGCCTCTACTGCATGAAATGACATTAAAGCAGAAAACCAACAACACAAATAAAAAATTTATCTATGGAGCTAAAGTAGACAATGACCATAACCACTGTTATTTGTTTAAACAGATTATCATATGCAAATAAAAAAAAAAATTGAATTAAGGAACAAGTCTTACTTTGATTGCCACTATGATAAAAGATACTCCACTCCCTCAGTCCGGAATTGGATGTCCAGAGGGAGGGGAAAAACCTTAATCACGATATTATGTTTCTATCCAAGAAGAGCATATTATTTGCTGTTACAAAATTGCATTGTATAGCAGATTCACTATAATTTCTCTCCACAAGTAATAACCATCAACTGAACCTAAAATTAAAAATAAAAAATCCTAGCTCTAACAATAGACATTTTGTCCCCATATTTCAGGAATTTTTTGACTAATTAGTAATAACTAATAAAAAACTACGAGTCGACTAAGGTGAAACAACTAAAAATCTTCTATCGACGAGACAAATTAAGAAACATCCTCTGTTTGTGAAACATCAACTGCATACAAATTTGATTTTATTTGAGCCCCTCTTAGCACAGAGATTAGAGCAATGATTCTGATGCAGGGAATAGATTTTTTGGTTATTTTCAGTTTTAAGGATATTTTAGTATTTTTGCTATTTTCTTTTATTTGCTATTTAAGGTTAACCTATATAAGGGGTGTTAAATTCATTTTTAGTGGGTTGAATATTTTTATATTGATTATTATAAATTCAGAGAACTTTGACAATTTTTCTTTATCATCCTGTTATTCTCTTGTTTAGCCTATTTTCTTGCCAGTTTGGCATTATTTGGTATTAGAGCACTAGGTTGCCTTCACCAATGGCTGAACAAAATCGTGTTGGTCGTGGACAATGTGCTCGCGCTAGAAGGGGCACGAAATCAGTCTTGAAGAAGATGAACAATCGCGTCAATGAGACCTGCGAGGTATAGAAATCTAGGTACAAAGAAGGTGGATCCGGGATTTGAAACGACAACTTGCAGGGTCAAGGTTGGGCATTTAGTCTAAGAAGGGTTTGGAATCAGAGGTCGAATCCAATGAAGAGACAGAAGCCAATCCTTTCGAGGTTGTTGACCAGGGATGAAATTGTGGAGTGCGATTTGGGAGTCACTCATCTCTTCATAGTTTCAGAATGAAGATTGAGATTCTTGAATTTGAGGGTAGGACTCATCTTGATGAGTTCATAGATTGGTTACCCACGGTAGAGTGAATTTTTTATGTTCGGAATTTGACTGAGGATCAGAAAGTGAAACTCGTTGCTATCAAATTGAGGAAGCATGCTTCGAGATGGTGGGAACACGTTAAGAAGAAGCGTATGCGAGAAAGAAAGTCGAGAATTCAAAATTGGGATAAGATGAAAAAGTTGCTGCAAAAGAAGTTTTTGCATACTCATGACAAGCAGGAGGATATCATAATGTCAGACAGTGTGACTTGACTATTAAGGAATTTATCAATGAATTTGATCGTCTGCGAATGAGATGTGACTTGGCCAAAGAGGATGAACAAACAGTGGCTCAATTTTTGGCAGTGTTACGGGCAGAGATATCAGATGTTGTTCAGTTGCAACAGTACTGGACCTATGAAGATGTGTGCAAACTGGCTTTGAAAGTAGAAGGGCATTGTAAGAGAAAGGTCACCAATTCTAGGTTTCAGAATAGGTTCCTGGCCAAAGAGTTAGGAGGCAAAACTAGGGGTTCTTCAGGCATCCCAATACCCGTTACCGTTAATAGTGCGAATCCTAAACCTATGGTTAAAGAGGTGCAAAGCAATGGAACTAGCAGGGGAGCAGCTGTGGCTAAGAGTTGTTTTAAATTTCAGGGAATTGGGCATTTTGCAGCAGATTGTCTCAACTAGTAGTTTGTGAGACTCATTGAGGAAATTGGAGAACCCATTTTTGATAAGTCCAAAGCAGAGCAGGGAGATGAAATTCCAGGTGAAGATGATATTATTTATGCTGACTCTGGTGAAACTTTAGTGGTTAGGCGTGTTTTAAATGTTGTGGTTGATGATGATCTGTGGTTGAGACACAATATTTTTCACACAAAATGCACTAGCAAAGGGAAAGTCTGTAGCATGATTATAGATGGAGGTAGTTGTGAAAATGTGGTGTCTGCAACGATGGTTGAGAAATGGGGTTTAGAGATTGTTGATCATCCACAACCCTATAAATTGTCGTGGTTTAAAAAAGGAAATGAGGTAACGGTTGGTAAGAGATGTCCAGTGCAGTTTTCAATTGGGAAGAAGTATACTGACCAATTGTGGTGTGATGTAGTCCCAATGGAAGTTTGTCACATTTTGTTAAGGAGGCCATGGCAGTTTGATAGAAAGACAAGACATGATGGTTTTCGAAACACCTACTAAACCTTCAAGAAGGATGGTGAGATCATTACACAGAGTCCTTCGGATTTGAGGAAAGAGGCAAAAAATCATCTGCTGTCTTGGGCAGAATTTCAAGAGGAAATAGTCGGTGCACCTGAGGTTTTTGCATTTGTTGTGATTGAGCAGAATGAGGGCAGTCCAGAGCCCTCTGAGTAGGTTCTTTCATTGCTTAAAGAATTTGTAAATGTTGTACTAGATTAGATGTCACCAGGTTTACCGCCTATGAGATACATCCAACACTGTATTGACTTCATTCTAGGTGCGGTTATTCCTACCAAGGCAGCCTACAGAATGAGTCCCAGGGAGCATGAGGAGTTGCAGAGGCAAGTGTAGGAATTGTGGGAAAAGGGGACAATCAAGGAAAGAATGAGTCCTTATGCCGTTCCAACCTTATTGGCGCCCAAGAAGAATGGTTCTCAGAGGATGTGCATAGATAGCAGGGATGTGAATAAAATCACAATCAGGTGTAGATTTAATATACCGTGGTTTGATGATTTAATTGATCAGTTGCATGGGACGTGTGTGCTTTCAAAAATAGATTTGAAAAGCGGTTATCACCTGATTTGGGTGTGACTTGGAAATGAGTGGAAGACAGTGTTTAAGACTAGAGATAATCTATATGAATGGATTGTCATACCTTTCGAGTTATCTAATGCGCTGAGCACTTTGCCTTGAAAGAAAGAAATTATGGTAGTAATAAAGTGAGCAATTTACGCGTGAGAAGAGCGGAGGAACATTCTTTCATTCATTGCTCCAAAGAAAAAAATAAATAAGAGAGGCATGTATGAGTTCTAGAATCCCTTACATTTCTAAAATTAAGCTGGTGATGGGATTTGATTTTACAATTGATATGATCGTAATTAGTCTCATTCGACATCTTAATTAGTCAAAGTGATCATAATATATTTTCTACAAGATAAAGGCAGATTTGGAGAGGCCCCTTTTTTTTAAAAAAAAAACTAGTGGGTAGAGTATACAATAAAATTGAATCGAACTTATGATCTACGCTATGTAAGCCTCACCTTCGAACCACTTGGTTATACCCTTGGATGCAGATTTGGAGTTTGTTGACTCGGTTCTTGTTCTCAATTTCTGGATAATCTTTTTGATTAAGTATATTTCATTAAGAAAGATATAAATTTCTAATGTGTTTTCCTATGTCACTCGTTAACAGGTCATAGGTTTTCTTTTTTCAAAGGAACTTAATATAATATTCTTGGGATTTTGCAATCTGGCAAATGGTATTATGACTACAATGCTCACAAATTTGAACCTATGTGAACCAAGGGGATTTAATACTCCCTACATCTATCGTCTATCATCACTCTTCTTCTCTTCTTCTATTATAGGTCGTTCTTCGTAATATTTATCTTTTATTTTCAATATTTTTCCTATTGGCTCCCTCCTCGTCTAAAATGTTCTTCTTAAATAGGGGCTTTGGAAAAAATATATTTTTCCATTATATTAATAAAAATAACTATAAATAACATATATATTAGGGTCGAAGGCAGTAATAGTACTCTTGGAATGATACTTTTTTGCTAGTGGCTTCTGGGTTGAACTCCTCTTTATTATGGGAAAGAAAAATCACTATATGTAAACATATTGTGAAACAAATAAAAATCTTCTCTTGACAAGAAAAATTAAGAAACATCCTCTGTTTGTCAGCCCCTCTTAGCACAGAGATGAGAGCAACGATTCCAATAACACGCAAGAACAGTACATAATAATTTCAAACCCGAAATGAACGAGCAAACACAGAGTAAAATAATTTCAGTAAGTTTTGTAACAATTATCACTGAAAAATGTCATCATAATTTCAGTAAATTCATCAACAGAAAAGAAAGGAAAAACAAAAACCTGAATAAGTTCCATGAGAAAGTGAACATCTTTAGCATAGAGTTCAGCAGAGAGATTCTTGACAGCCTGATGAAGATCCTCAGTAAGCGGGTTTGGTTCACCTCCAATAGAAAACTTCACTCTCCTTATCTTTTCAATGTGATCCTTGGGAGTCTTAGCCATCCTGTAGCAGAAGAAAAACACAATCCTAACAAGAACACACAAGAAAAATGCAGTGCTGATCAGCAAATGGTGATCCAAAAACAGTAGAAAGTTCAAGAAAAAAACCGAATCTTTATGGAAGAAACGAAAAACTCGAACCTCGTCAGAGAGAAATTACAGGTTTTCTAACAGTGAGTTCAGCAGAGGAAATGCAAGAGAAAGATTGGATTTTTTTTAAAGCAGAGAGAAATTCTTGCGAGGGAAGGAAGCTAAAGGAAATGTACGGAGAAGACTCAGAGTCTACTCTCTACTCTATGAGCTTTTCATAGGTCCGCCTCTGTCGTGCAAAGTAAGTGGAAAACAAAAATGCAAGAGATAGATTGGATTTTTTTAAAGTAGAAAGAAATTCTTGCGAGGGAAGGAAGCTAAAGTGAATGTACTGAGAAGACTCAGAGTCTACTCTCTACTGCATTTCCTGGGCCTGTCTCTTTCTTTAATGTTTAAGGTCAAGCCATGCAGTAGGTAGAGAAACTTTTGTTGTTTTTTGGTCTTTTTCCTGTCTCTTTCTTTAATGTGGGAATTGTCATGCACATAATAATGCAAATGGTAAATGTCATGTACATATTATATTTACTATTAATTTCTTATATAGATGATGGCTCTTTAATGTTTTGATGTGAGATTGATAATGAACCGTATCTAATTGATGAACCATATCAATATTTCATCTTCGAGCAAACTATTTTTGTGTTCAAATTTTTCTCTTGTTATTGAGGCTTTTTGTTCATGTGATATATCACATTGAAGCTCTTATTACATAGATTGAGCCCAGTGTTTGATTTATCACTAACTATCAATTTGTTATGGTAGAAAATATGATCAAAGTATTGATGTGGTATGCACCAATAGGATTGAAATGAAATAAACTTCCAACATAAGATTTAGTCTTTCTAAATGGCATGTTTGGTTTTGCTCCGAAACTCCATTTGAAAGTAAATGACATTTTAACAAAAGAAAAAATATTTAGAATAATTATTTATCTTCACCTACTTATTTGTTGGAGAATTGATCTCCACTTCTTGACTCTGTTGGGTTCACACAAGAGGAGGGAAAGGGAGAGCAAAAATGGAATTGCACCTTTACCCTGTACCCTGTTTTATTTTGATATATCATATAAGTAGAAGATTTACTTTCAATCTATTCTATTAAAAAGTTATTACAAATATATTGTTTAATTAAATCGATCATTATATTCATATTATAAAACCTAAGAGTGAAAAGAAATATGATATAGAGGGAAAGTGCAATCAACTTATATTTCTTCATATATACTTTCCTAAGCAACTTACCAAATAAATTTATTCATTTGATTCTCCTAAGTATATTTACTTCCCCTTTTTCTTTTCATTCCACTTTTCAACCATGGCTGGAGAGTGCTAGTGAAAATTAGTGTTCATGGTAGGAAAACTTCATGGCCAAGGATGGAAAAAGAGACTTCACATGGGCAACTTTTTGCTTTCATTGGGCTTTCTTTCTGGTGAAGTCATGCAAGGTTTTCTCCAAGAAGTGGGAATATGGAATCATGGATATATAACACTAGGAAGCAACTTCCAAATACCCTTTTATTTGTCCTTGGCTTATTTTGTCAAAATATTCTCCTTGTTCTTCTTATTATTATATTTTTTTTCTTACGGGGTACATAAATTCTTAAATTAAAAAAGTTCTTATTGTACTTTAAATTAAACATATATGGTTTTTTTTTAAAAAAAAAAGTTAAATAGAATATTTAATTTTTGAAGTACTCTTTACATTTTTTCGGCTCTGAATCCTTTAGTCCATTTTTTGCATGACACTCTCAAGTACATCGATAAAAATCTTACACGTCTTTTAATTTTTTTTAGATGTATTTTATTAACTAAACCTTAAACATACTTTATCTTTTAGAATATGTGTAAGTTTTTCATTGGTGTGGCACACAATGTTTTTCCATACTAAAAGATCGAAACCCATATTTTCTCCCTCGAATTTGTTCGACACAACTTTACCATATGTAAAGACGTTATTTCATATGTAAAAATTTTGATAATTAAGCAAGTTCCTTTTTTTCAAAATATTTTTGAAGTTATTAATTACAAATTAAGTATTTATTTGTCTTTTTGATACGAGTAAAATGAAAAGATAGGAAGATAGAAAGTGAATTAGAGAATAAATGTAGTATTTTTTCCAATTAGTTGGAGGTAAAAGGAGGTTCCCTAAACATCAACGTTTTCTCTTCCCACGTCTCGATGGATTAGAAATTAACTTTAAATAGCCCCAGGGGCACAGATGGACAGATAAGGCAGGTGTGAAGTTTGATTAACACCAACGGCAGGTGAAAGTTTGAACCTCGATAAGGGCATTGTCCTGAACTGGTTTGCAAAGTGACTGTCTCGCACGGGCAATATCCCAAGCTGATAGCCTACTTATTACGTCCTCTCTACTTGTCCTCTGCCAACTCGTGCACATCCCTTGATTTACATCCCACTGGCACAAAGGACCTCTATGACCAACGGAAAGGGTTTCGCCCACCAGGACTTTCCCCTTCATTAACTTTAAATAGTGTACAAATAATTCTTTAGCACATGACTGTATAGTTTGTGCTTTAGATTGAATTAGTGTGCTAAACGTATATGGTAATTGTTATAATTGTTTTTTTCAACTACTTTTCCTTTACATCTTATATTTAACTTCAAAGGGTTATTAATATTGTAATCAACAAATTTTTTTCCCCCATATAAATAGAATGCCAAAACCCTAGACAGAATTGGGGAATTTTTTCCTAAAAATCTTAACAAGTTTCACTCATTGTAATGGAGCTTTTGTGTTCCTGCTTTCTCCTTTTTAGGGTTTGATTTTTTCTTACCAACATTACAATTTTTAATATTTTGTTAATACATTATATATACTTAAAGGCTGTTACTTTGATTTACAGGCAACATATTAAACTAAGGTTGACAATCAAAGCACAACTACACTTCTGCCCATAATCTTGGATAGCCTTGTCCCAAAGTATTTTCCAGTGGCTTCTTACATATCACCATGGGGACTCTTTCAGATGGGATTCTACCAAAAACCAATCACAGTTACTAACCATAAAAAGAACAAATTCAGATTAGAACATTGCATACATAGCTACTTCTATAACTACAAGAAAAGTTGTGCAACTTCTTAATTTGTTTTTCCCCATTACAGGTGCTAAGGAGCAACTTTCAAAGTAATCTAATAGCACATCAAAATGAACAATTTGCTTAAACTTTAATAACAGAAATAATTAAAAGTCCAGTCTGCTATGAGGCAAATGAGAATCATACACTTAATGTGTTAATTGTCTGCAGGTAGGACAGTACCACTTCCCTTTAAATCTTGTCTCCGGTGTCAGCCCAACACAAGAGTAATGGAACCACTCACCACCTTGGCACTACAGGAGGGAAAAAAAGAGAGATAAACTTATAAGTTTAGGAAAAAATGTTTAGCTCACAAATGGCTAACAGTTGGAAAAATGAATCGTCCTACCTCCCTTTATCAATCAAAAAAAGGATATCACCCATTTTAAAGTAAGGGTACCATAAGTTCCTAGATGATAGTTAACATAAGTTTAATGCATTTACATATTCCAATTCATGGTTCTTCATATTACAGTAAACTTGATATAAAATGTGAGACACATATTTCAGTCATTATCTTGGTTTGCCAAAAGCACTCCGACTGTTAATTTCTCTAACCATCTTGAATAGAAAATGTATAATTCCCTATTTTTCACATGAGGTAATTGATAGAGGTGAAAACTGAAAATGAGCAAATAAAACAAATAAATAAATAAAAAGAAGTAATGGAGGTTTACATTTTCATTATCACAGGCAATCATATCCCCGAAAGACACCTGAAACATAATAAAGTGGGCAAAATAGTTAAGATCATGTCAAGATTGCATTCCAAACCACAGAACAATGTTTGACAAATACAAAGAATTAAGTTGATTAAAAGAAGTCAACAATAACAAAACCTGATTGCAAACACAGTAGGTAGGTTCATTTGGATCAATAGGCTGATCAATGTCGACTGGGGCAACAAAATCCTTTTTAAGGCTTCCAGGAGGAGGCATGAGCTCAAAGTCTCTATCACGCTCTCGATCCCAATCCCTATTGTTGTAATCCAGCTTCCTAGATTGAGGTGTCCCAATGACTACTTTACGCTTCTCATTTTTGGGGACTAAAGGCAGAGGTGGAAGGACAGCTGGTTCATCGGCTCGTAATTTTCCTTCTGGTCAAATTACATTAAAAGTATAAGCAGACCAGATACCAATAATAACATAAATTGCAGAATAAGATTTGGAATATAAATATGACTTTAGCCTAAAAAATTATCTGATTGATAAAAACAATAACACAACTATTACAAATACTCTTTAGCAATATTAGATTTAGCGAAAAGAAAGGGGAAAAAAATCTAACTATATGATATCCTGTAAAAAATAGAAATTGTGCCTCCCCGCTAGTGCCTGCATTATATCATAACCTTCTTCCAACTCAAGTGATTCGTGGAGAAGTGGAATTATAATTTTTCAACTACATGGAAACTGGTTAATTAAAAAAAGCTCAAGTTACACCTTGCTTGAGATCTTCAGCAAAGTTGTTTAGATCCTCATCAAGTCGTTTAATGTGGCTATCTATCTGGAAACAATGAGATGACTCAGAAAAGTTAAGTCAATTGCAAGCTTCAACATTTAATCAAAGTTATAAAATTGTATTCCTATGAAAACAGGTAGATAACAACTATTATAAAAGTAGCAATAGATAAAAAGGAGTGACTTCTTCTCATAAGAAAAGGCTTGCAAAGCAGAGAGAGAGAAACAATGGAGCATAATAAAAAAGTATCATGCAAACAAAAATTTTCTCCCATTTGCTTTCTAATGTACAATTAAGACCACAAACTTTTCTCAACATTTTTTCTTTCTTCCTTAAGTGTGGGTACATGGGAGTATATAAAGAGTAATCCCTAGTAGCGTTAAATGATGCTGTTCACACCCTTACAACAAGCAAAACTCTCAAAGAAGTTCTAAATCACACCAAAACTCATAAACTAAGAGAAACTCATAAACTAATAAACAAACTATTGAGGTCTACAAGGAGGGCAGAACCAAAAACACAAAAACTCCTGCAATAATGTTTGACGGGTAGGACCACAGATAACGCAGAAAAATAATACTAATAATACTGATTAAAGAGAAGGAACTCACAAGGTCATGAGCTTGTCGTGCCAATAGAACCTTCTCAGTACATAGGCTGAGGGCGTTATCTTGATTAGCCTCAATCTCCTTCCTCATCTTTTCAAACACCTCATCATCATCGTTATATTTGCTATATCGGTTGGAAGCGAACCCTAAACAAAGTTTTGTCTGTTGTCTTGCCTGATTTATCATGGCTAATGAATACAACATAAGAAGTTAATTAAAAATCAAACCAATTCCAATTTCGACGGGAAAACATGAAAAAGGAAGTACCTTGGGAGCGCTCGTCTAGTTCCCTGATCGTGTTGAGCAGCCTCTGGAGCTCAGCAGGCAAAGTGCTGGAATCTATCCAAGTAATGATGATATTCTTAAATAAATGCGCCAAAGAAAAAAGGACCCAAAGATGTAAATATGTACTCACACTCCAAATAATCGTCCACGAAGACTCCCGTTCTTGCAATCGCCATTGGAGTTGTTAATTGTTGTATAGACTGACGGCCAAATTCTAACTCTAGGGTTCCTCTTCTATCCCAGATATGAACCACCAAAGTGAATCTTTTTGTCCAAAGAGAAGTTCCTCTTGAAAAATGATGCGAGAAATAAATGACTCCATAGGGAAAGAAAAATTCCTCTGTGACATTATGCAATTAATTAATAGATAATGCGAAGCGACACTTTAGCACAGGTCTAGGAGGGGGGAACTTTAACCCAATTACCAACAGCGGTTTACACACGTGCATAAGCAAATCAAGAAGAAGAAAAAAAGGGGGACAATCCTTAGACCGAAATCAAAATTCCACTAGATTAACAGAAAAGCCCCAATTTCCAAGAGCCCTAAAACTCCCAATAACCGAAAATAAAAAGAAATGAATGTGAAAAGTCATGAAATTTACATGCAAAAACGCAAACCTTTTACGAACCAGAATCGTGGAAAGAAAGAGGATTGACTTACATGTTTAAAGGGACAGAGAAAACAAGATAAGTGTAAGGGAAGTAGCAAAGAGAAGAGAATGATCAAATCTATTTAAAGTTGTTTGGGAGTGTTGAGATAGAAAAGGGGAAATGTAGTTCATGTTTGATTATGGTTTTACATTATGGAAAATTTAGAGGCAAAAAAAAAGGGAACTCATTTGATACACTTATTTTCAAAAGCAATTAATATAAGGTTTTTTGAATTGGATGGATCATCGAATTGAAGAAATTACTGATTAACGGTTCGAAGGTTCAATCGTAATAGAATTGATTAATTTAATAATTAAAAAATATTTATTTTATAAATTGAAATATATCAAAATAATATAATTTATTTTCAAATTAACAATTTATATGCATAAAATGAATTAAAAGAATGATGTATTAACTAACCAAAACCTATAAACATATAAATAAAGAATTTATAAAAATAAGCCTCTCTTCTTTCATTAAAATAAAAAATCCTAAAGATAGAAAATCACAAAACTTGCAATATGCAAGATAAAATTCAAATTCCAAGCATCATAAACTCAAAAACATACATAAATCCATATGTTATTACGTAATTAAAAATGATAAATTAGTTCGTATTATCACAAATGACAAAGCATTTAACAAAGTCATTACCAATATCATCACATTAACCATTACAAGACAAAGTCATTATAAATTTTTTGTTCTTGCTACTTTAAGAAGTTGCAAATTTTCAAACGTCTCTAATCCAACTTCTATCATTATCCCTATTTGGATTGTTAGAGTTTTCAATCCCAACTCCAAGGTCAAACATTAGTGGCTCATGTGCTAATTGATCCATGCTTGAAAGATCAATAGCATTTCTAGTATCTTCCACCTCAAAAGAATCATCTTGTTCATTTACAATTAAAAAATATGTATAATGGTTTAAATTAGAGTAATAAAAAATTGTAGATTATTTTAATTAACATTTTTGCAAAGAAATGAAGTTAGTTACCTTCACGACAACGGTTCCTTCATAACCTTGGGCTCCTCAAGCTCCTTATATATCATTTTCTCAATTTCTTCAACATTGATTACATTTTCATCCTCCACATCCTCATCCAATTATCAATGGAATCTATACTCTCATAATTAATTGGATCAAATATTTTTTCCTTAACCAACAATCTATTATCAAATCAAAGATTATAAAGACATGAGTTATAAAGAATTAAAAGAATAATCAATGACAAAAGAAAGTAAATATTTACCTATTTTTCAACTTTAAATTATAATGAACAAAGACAAGGTCATTAAGTGTTTGATGTTCCAATATATTTCTCTTTTTAGCATGTATTTTTTCAAACATACTACAATTCCTTTCACATTCAAATGAACTACTTATTTGGCCCAAAGTATGAATCGTCAACCTCCTTAAATTTAGAGCAAGATAACCAAATATTTTCCACCACTCATCTACGAAAGATAAAATAATTATAAACAAATTTAAAAAGAAAGAATCGAAAGATATAATAAAAATTTTGTACATAACGAAATTTTGAAGCAATCAAATAATATTACCTGACGGAAATTCTTTTATTATTTTTTAGGTTGCCTCTGAACCAAACATATCCAGTTGATCTCTAAAAATAATATTTTTTTTTAGTCCAGCCATCCTTTGCTTTTTACTCCAACCATCCTTTGCCTTTTTTGTAACAACATCAATCAAACCATCCATGATATATGCTTTATCACAGAAATTATCCCGATCATATTGAAATGTAGGATTCAACCAATATGCAGCAGCATGTATACTTTTCTTCTTATGCATATCTCATCTTCTTTTAATGATATCTGTATAAACTTTGTGATACTTTTTCTTGTGGTGAAATATCTTTTTAATTGTCTTTCATGCTCTATGCATGCCATTAAATACATAACTCATAGATGATTTTTTATCACCATCAACAATTCTCAACAACCTCATCAAAGGTTCCACTACATTAACAATAACATGACAATCATTGCAAAACTTATTATCCGAACATTTGAAACCACTTCCTTTGTTTTCTTTTTCTAAAAAGTTTTGAATCACAAAAACTCTTTACAAGTTACCAAAACCCTCAAGTCATGCACATGTTTATGAAAATTGTGAAGAGCAATGAAAGTGGTAGCAAACCTAGTAGCACCTAGACGAATAATTTCAGTCCAATCCTTTCTTTTTCTCAACCAACTCAACAAAAATCCATGATTATTAGCAAATTTAGTCATTGCATAACCTTTCTCAACAAGAACCTTTACATGACTCAACTTACTAATATCATGTAATAGCAAATTCAAATGATGAGCTGCACATGGAGACCTACTAACTGAAGACAAGCATCACTAATTAATTTTCCAGGAGTCATATAATTTGTCCTATTGTCAATCGCCATATGAACAATATTTTCTACACCAACCCAATTAATAGCTTCTTTAAACGGTTCAAATAAAGCTTGTGCTTTCTTTACAATGTCAGAAGTATCAATAGATTTCAAGACAATAGTATCACGAGGACAATAAATAAGAAAGTTTATCAAAGTCCTTTGTCTAGTATTAGTCCATCCATCACCCATTATAGTGCACCCAACATTTTCCCACTCATTTCTCATAGAATCAACAAATAATTGCACTCCTTTTTTTGCATCATTCAATAAAGTAACTCTTAATTAATGATATATATAAGCTTTAAAACCTAGCCCTATGGAAGTCACGACATCAAGCATTTTTTTAAAGTAGATGGAATTGGAAGCATTAATAGGCATGCAACCATCATAAAAGAACCTTACAACTGCCATTTGTACTCTATGAATAACTTCTTTATTTGCAAGCACACTTTCAAATTTGAAGTGGAGAATAAAACACTTGGACATGGTTTGTGAGAGGGTTGATCAAGGACTTAAGTATTGATAAGCAGAATGAATGGTGCATTATTTCTGATAGGTAAGAGGTAAACTCTAATTCATATTTTTATAAATAGCATTAAATTATTTGAGACTGAATTATCTACATCTAATTTCATTTTTGAATCTTTTACATGCAGGGATTTATTCCAACTATTAAAGATTTGCTACCAATGGTTGAACACAAACACTGTATTCGACATCTATACAATAACTTGAAAGAAGTACACCCTAGAGATGTTGTGAAAGTACACATGTGGAGGTGTGCAAAAGCCACCTATCCAAATGAGTTTGAAACTGAAATGGATGCATTAAAAGCTTTTGATAAAAGTGCACACCAATGACTAATGAAGAACACATCACTCAAATATTAGAATAGGGCATACTTCAAAGAGGAAGCAAAATGTGAGATTTTACAGAATAATCATA
The DNA here is from genome assembly GCA_028571225.1 of Parsonsia alboflavescens. NCBI lineage: Eukaryota > Viridiplantae > Streptophyta > Magnoliopsida > Gentianales > Apocynaceae > Parsonsia > Parsonsia alboflavescens. Next base: position 353,416 of record JAOXNR010000029.1, read on the forward strand.
ATGAAGTCTTCAATCAACAACTGTTGGTGGCAAAAACAAAGCCCATATTGGGAATATTCGAGAAGATAAGAGTTAAGTTGATGTTGAGGAACCAATCTTGAAGACTATGGGTTGCTAGGCAAAGAGAAAGGATTTGCCACATATTGTACAACCACTTGAGAAGTTAAAGGAAAGGTCAGCACTTTGTATTCCCATATTTGCTAGTGGTACCAAGTTTCAAGTTATCCATTTATATTATATAGAGATCAATTTGTATGGATACGAGACTGAGACAGTGCAGTTGTGGGAAATGGATGATTTTATGCATACCTTACATATATGGTATTGTTGCGATTGGATGGCTTCGTGAAGACCCTGAGGACTACATTAAATCATATTACAGTCTAGAAAAATTTCAAAGAAGCTATGCTTCAATGATTTCCCCAACTACTAGGCCTAATAATTGGCCTCCATCTAACAGAATTCCATTTCTGCCACCTGGTAAACTGAGACTACGCATGAAACCTAAATAAAATAACGTTAAAACCTGGGAAAAAGATTGGCATGATACCAAAAAGGGGAAGACAAGATATCAAATATTGGTTCTACACAACACAATGTGGAAAATATGATTAGATTGGACACAGTGCCAAAAAATGCCCTAATCCTTTAGATAAAGCTAATTCAGCAAGAGTAAATGAAGATGCAGAGAATCCGTATGGTCTGAATATGAACAAGTATGGCAATTATGGCAATTATGGCCAACTATTGCATAACAGAAGAGGCTTCCCTAGTCCTTTAATTAGAAATTCAAATGTTGAAAAAAAAAAAAACCTTAATGAACCACAAGGAGACCAAAGTAGACCAATTGAGTTGTTGTGGGCCCAATCAAGTCTAGATAAAGCGCAACAAGTCCAAGAACAGGAAACAGATAAAGTCTAAACAATTAATCATGTTGAGATGGATCTGCAAGCATGTCATGAAGACCATGTTGTTGAGGAATATGTAGTTAGTGCTCCAGCTAATGTTGAGGTAAAATAAAATATATCATATTGTCATTTTAAATATTTGAATCGTATCACCTCTTTATTGACGTGTATTAATAATATGCACCTTTGTTCCTTTTTTCTTGTGTAGCCTAAACTAAAAAAAGCTAAGAAAGAAATCAAAGTGTGGATATTGTTATAGGGCCATATGCCCTGAGGTGGGTTCATATTTGCACCCCATGATTAAATAATCAGATATATTTTTTAGAAAGTATGATTAATCGTCATGTGGTCATTTAATATCTTATAACTTAGACCTTTCTTTTATTATTATGTAGTGAAAGTGATGATGAGTCATTTGAATGGAGAGTCTGCTGTGGTGTTTTTTTGATGAGGATGATTCGATTAGTTCTTTTGGGGTGTGTGGTTTGATTGAATTTATTGGCAATGAGGAGGAATTTTGTAAGATGACATAGATAATGATGGTTTGGTTAGCTCTTTTGGGGTGTATGGTTTGGTTGGATTTATTGGCAGTGTGGAGGAATTTTGTAAGATGGCATAAACAATAAAGGAGGTATGTTTTGTAACCAAGTTTATAACCTTAAAACTGAAATGTGTTTATATCTCTTTACATTTTGATTTATATATGAAATGGAATTCAAATTATTTCAAAGGCTGGTATTTATTATTCATTACTTTATTATTTATAGTGTAAGGATGTTCAGGGTGTCTTGATTTTATTTCTTGCATTGCTTTCATTTGGTTCTATCTTGTGTCTCATTGTTTGTGTTAATTTTACATTGGTTTTCAAGTTAAGTATAAAAAAATCATATACGTTTTCTTCATTGCATTAAGTATAACAGACAACTCAAAAACACAATGTGGAAGTTTGTTAACTTTTTTTCATCTAGGCTTAGATAAACAAGGATTCAATGAGAGATGCCTTTACTAATTTATGCTTAACTAAACCAAGATTTTTTGTGGAATTCATTGAGTTTGATATGAATAAGCCAATGCAAAGCAAAATAATTCCAGTTGTGACAAATAAAAAGAAATTCCAACTTTCAAACAAGCCATTACAAAATAAAAAGAAAGCTAAAAACTTGATATCCCAACATTCAAACAAGCCATTACAAATTAAAAAGAAATTTAAAAACTTGATATTCTAACATTCCATTCAAACTTGATTTAAAAAATTCTTTAAGTGCAATTACAAGTCAGAAAAAAGGTGAATACTACCATCCACACTTTAGATCAGACTAATACACTTGCATCCCCTAATATTTAACTTATTTTCTTAATTTCTAATACTACTTTACCTGCATAACTGTACTAACTTCTTAATTGCAAATTACCAAGATTTTGGACAACAAACATGAAAATCACCATCACCATCACCATCTAAGATAATATCAAAGTGATCCAGAGTCTTCATTTTTTAATTTTTAAATAGCTACTTCTCCTTTTTTTTGCCTTGATTCTTCTTAGTAAACCAGGGATAATAGGCATCAATCTCTCACACATGGGTGGATCTACCCACCTAACGAAACGACAATTCCCACCACCTGCAACCCAGATAAATGAAATCTAATTGAAGCACATTCCATTGTAAAGGTTTAATTAGAATAAACAATTCTAGCTGCACATGCTGTGAATCTACTTGCCGACGTCCAAGATGTTTGAACCTTCATGCTCTCCCATAGAAGCATATTCTATCTTCATTATCATTATTTTTTCTTTTTTCAACATTTGTTGCCTTTGATTGAGTTGCCTTCAAATTCCATCTACAAGCTCCTTTGCAGCTTTATCGAGTGAATGGATGAAGAATGTCCTGACAACATCTTTTTTTCTTTTTTTAGTGTTAAGATGAAAATGCCCCTCACTTTGATGACCAATTTTATGTTCCTCTTGTTAACAAATCCTGAGATTGGATTACTCTGGCTAAAAGGACGAATTGGGTCAATCGAAAAAAGATAAGAGATTTATATAGTTTAAAAAAAACACAAAGGATCTAAAAGTTACATTTAAAAATCTTGAACCTATATTGACCAAGTAATAAAGGAAACCTAAAAAATAAAAAATAAAAAGGGTTCATGACCTATATAAAAAGAATATATATATATATAAGGGATGAAAAACGGATTTTTTCTATTATTTTTCAATGACTTATTTATTGATTTTACATTACTCTCAGAATTAGTAAATTTTATATTTTACATTTTAAAATTCTCAAACCTTGGTAACAAATTAGTGCATAAAAATAAATGACAAACTTTAAAGATTTGAAAATTCAATAATTTAACTGTTATACTTTTGAACTTGGTAGTCAAATTTAAAAAGTTGAACAAGTTAAGTATTTGATGTTTTCGTTATGTCTTAAATAGATAGATTACCTCTTATTGTTAATCTAGTCTACCAGGGACCCATATACCAATTGACATTCATAGCCCAGCCCAAACTAGACACGTTCAATAAATAGAAGACAAGGTGGAAATCAAATCTGCTCATCTTTAACTTCGTGGACCTTCAAATTAGAGGATTTCTAATGATTATCATCACAATTGTAACGTGTTCTCATGCAACTCTATTTCAATACTCTTTTAACATATGATTTGTTATCTATCTTAAAATAATCTTGTCTGTTTGGATGTTCACTCCTTAGTTTCAATCCCCATGTGATTCTCACATGATTCGACAGATCTCTCGTACCATAATTAAGTCTAGCGATCACCTATTATTGATGTCATATCGTCCTTTAGGTTTTGAATTTGTCTTGGATCGGGCTATTATCTCTAATTTGTTTTTGTTGCTCAGAATGTGTTTAAAACAATTAGAATCAGTTGGGTTAAGAAGACTAATTTGTCTTGTTTATGGTTGATTAAATCCAATTAATTTTACTTAATGGACTATTATCATAGAAATTTTACTTTGTTTGGCGTTTTCATTTTTACCCATATTAAAACAATAATTTCTTATTTACCCAATTTTTCACAACATTTCACAATTACTCATATCTAAAACTAACTTTTCATTCTATACCCA
>JAOXNR010000029.1:367685-378141 GCA_028571225.1 Parsonsia alboflavescens
TATATATGTGTGTGTGTCTATTTTATCCTTCTAAGATTGTGATATATTCTTAACTTCTAAATAAGATGGGTTATATTAATAAAATTACAACCTTATTTTCTCTTCTTTCTTACTCTCATATGTAAAAAGTTTCTTCTCTTCTTTTCTTTTTTAAAATTTCCAAATAACATTATTTACAAAGCGCATGACCTTCTTTTCTTTCTTAATTTCATTTAAAGTTTCTCCTTTTTTTTTTTACTCCCCTCAAAACTCCCAAATTTGGGGAGAGCAAAGAAGAAAAAGTGTAGGTTAGGGGAGAAAAAAAAGAGAAGTTATATTTAAAGATGTTCAATTTTAAAAGAAAAAAAGAAGATAAATGCATTTTTTTTCTTTTGAAGTTTAGAAAGAAACAAAAGGATGTATTACTTTTAAATTTTTTATTACAAAAATATCCTTTTCTAACTTTTTTTTTAACAAAAAAAAAAAAAAGGAATAAAAATTAGTTCAGTGGATATGATAAAAATTTTACAAAAATAAATTTGGCTGTAGCCACAAATCCATCCCTTTCTTCCTATTTTTGGACGGATCAAGAATCCATCCTTGATAAAAAAAAAAAAAAGAATCCATCCTAAGAGTGATGTCTCTTCTCCCACTTCTCTCCAACTCTCTTCTCTACTTATTCAGAAAAACTTGCAATCAGAACTAGTTCCTCTTCAAATTTCCCCTACCAAACTAACTGTAAGTTTTTGTATTGTATTTAGACCATAAGAGTTTGTACTTTGTACAAAGCTTTTTTCCCTTATATCCCCTTCTTTTTTTTTCTTTTTTTTTTGATAAAAAGTGCTTGCGGTCCTAAGTTCTTTTTTTTTTTTTTTTTTTTCTTCCCTTTAAGTACTTGATTTTTCTTTTTTGCTCCACCTAACAACACCCTGTTACAGCACGCATTTCAAATGAATCCAAGAAACACTAGCATCTACACTTGACAACACTTCTATGTAGCTAGCCACCTCTTTGCTTTTCTTTTCTAAGTATATAGTACAACAAAGTATTATTGTCACCTTTTATTATGCATTTGTACCTTTTACATATTTCTAAAGAAATAGTAAAAAATAATTTTAATATTAATTTAAATTTACTAAATTATTTTTTGGATCTAAGATACTAATACCTTATCTTACTGACTTACTAGGATGCAATTTGTTATCAATCTTCCGTTTAGGGTTCTCAATGGATAGAGTATACATGGATGCAAATCCGTACCAGACCAGTTTATAACGGAACTAGTACTTCTATTTTTATGCTCGGATCTAGATTTGTTCCTGATTCGAATAGTATTGTTTCATCGGATTCAGGTACGATCTATGTTTTTCGTGATCCATTTATATCCAGATCCAATTACATAAAAGCATATATATAATATTTTTTATATATACGTGTGCATATGTGATATATATGTTTCTATTATTACTTTAATTTTAATTTTAAATATAACTTGATTGGTGTTATAATTATTGTTTAATGATTTGTATAGAATTGGTTATTTTAAATTTCGTTACTATGTGATTAAATGTTTACTATTATTTTGCATCTTTTATGTAAATTTTATTTTCTTTTATATTTTTATAATCTAATGTAAGAAAATATAATTTACTTTTTATTGGACAAAATGTCAATAAAACAAATTGGGTAGGGTATACCAGGATTAATATCCAATAACCATTGGGTAGGGTATGAGTCTAGGTAGTTTGGATCCAACGGGAGATCGGTAGGATCCAAATCCTACATTTATTAGTCGGGTCAAGATACAAAACTGTAGGTTCCAGACCTATTTAATATCCAGTACATTATATACTCCTTTGCACCCCATTACAAATTATACTTGTCATTTAATTATCTTATGTAAATATATTTTATAAATTAAACTCTAAAAACACTAGACATTTTCTATACACTATTTTGTAATCTATGTAAAATGACTACAAAATATGAGAGGTTCCTAACATCCTTCTTTACCCCCCGCCTAAGAAAGAAAAATATGAGAGGGAAACTTTGGTGTGCAACGATCGTGTGGTTTCGAGTTTAAATATCTATAGGGTGTACCTATTAATCTTCTTGATTAAGTCAGTAAATTGAAACTTGCCTAGACTGGTTTACATCCTCAATGGATAGTGACTAAGGACTTACTCGATATTCCAGGAAAAATATGAGAAGTTCCAACTTCACTGTGCAGAAGCAGGTTTGAACTTTGAAAATAGGACTCCCTACTACTACACAGAGAACCAACATCCTCTGGCCTGACCAGTGCCATAACCATTAAATGCCTGCAATAAAAGCGCAAGAAGTTCTTGCATAAGCTTTTTGGACATTTCTGCAATCTTCTCAAGTTAATACTAATATTAATTAACTTCAACTTCCTTTCTTGTTGGGACAGTTGAAGAATTGAATGCAACTTCTTTAATGCAACCAAACTAAACAAAGAAAATCCCTTAGCCCTCTCTCTCATATAAAGAATTCCTCAGCTTCCCATCAACTGAATCAAGGCAGATTGGACCCCTTTCATCTTTCATTACTCATCCCTAACTATATCCTTTGTGTCCTCCTAAGATGTCTCTTTCAAGTTTTGATTTTTGTTCTTTTCTCTATATATTACTAACTAGTTCATTTGTTGTGTCTCATTATGTGGCAAATTAATGTTTTCTCTAATTCTGCAGTTTTCTGCTGTCTGGGATTTCCTACAAAAGAATCAAGAAATCATCAAGTTCTGAAGATTTAAAACGAGATATTGGTGCGGTTCAATGAGAAAGTAGTGCTCCAAAATGGTCGATTGGAGCCTCGCTTTTTGATTGAGCCGTGCCAATATCACGTTGTAAAAACCTGATGATCATAAGCATTCTTCCATCCCTAGACATGAGATATGAGGGCGGCTGCTGCTGCTGATTGTAAGGTGCATAAAGTTTATTAATTTCATGCTCTTTATGAATCATAGTTCTCTTGGAGTAATGATCAAACACTTGGAAGAGTTTATCTAAAGTTGTTCCCCTTTTTTTTTCAAGAATTATATGTCTGCTTTGCAATAAAAGACATCTGAATCACAAAACTGAAACCTTTCAATTAGTAGAAGTATATATAGTATTATGTACTCAAAAGGAAGAATCTTTTCATCTTTCCCTCACAGATTCAACATTCAAGGGAAGCATATGTCAGGTCAGAAATGAGGCCAAAAAGTGTCTGAAAAGAGAGCCCTTTTTCATGGCAGAAGGTTCATCTTTTTCTCCCTTCTGATATACTATTGTCTTCCAACACATGAGGCTCAAGAACCAAGAGTTACTATTAGTTCTCATTAACTTTTAGTTCTTCAAAATGGGACAGCACCTCCGGTTCCCTTTCCTTCATTCTTTTATCAACCAAATAATCTTCTGATCAAGAAAAGATTTGTTACGGACCAAGTCTTCATAAACCCTTTTTACTGCTAATTTTCAAGCAACCAAATGCAAAATTTGAACTGGGATCTATACATATTGAAGTGTCTTCTCTCATATATATAGCTGTCAAATGTCTTTGTTCCTATCTAATTGTGACTGAGACGTCTTTATCAAATGTATATTTTTTGTAAATGGTTCATACCAGAATTCTTTTTTAGATTTGTTCCCCCTCCCAGCCAATAAAACCAAACCCCACAAAAAAATTTAGATTCTAAAACCTTGACATGATAATTGACACCATAATGGATATTTTAGACCTTTTGACTAATGATCAAAGTAACACGAGTCAGAGATGTGATAATTAGTTCATGGACAGAGAGAAGGGTATAGCAATTATATCATGGAGTTACTTGGAGAACGAAATTCATGGATGATAACTCACTCCAAGAAGAAGAAAGACCAATAGAAATGCTTGCATTTATTGACATATTGCAATACAATTGAACTATGGCTTAAAATGTTACTACACTTCCACTTCTCAAGCAAGTAAAAAATGAGTGGATAATAAGAGCTACTTTCCTGCTTTCTTTGACTGCTTTTGCAGCCAACCTTTCTCTACAAAAATGGAGAAGGCATGGAAAAGCACTCTCTCTACGATGTATAAGACATTTGTACTCTGTATCCTCATGCATCATACAGAAAAACCAGCACCGGGGTGCATAGCCCTGTTACACTTCCTGAGCTTGGAAGATAATGTGCATGGCAATTCTTAGAAAGTGGCACTCCATACGGCATTTTCACCTTCACCACATCGTCGGTGAACCTCTTTAATCCTATCAACTGACCTGCAGATACCGCTACAGGTCCAGTCAAATGAAGCAACGCAAATGTTTCCTGCTTGTGCTTTCCACTCACAGTCTGCAAGAAGAGATTGTGTTGTAAGAAAAAAGAACATAGTAGAAAGATCACAAGAAGAACTTAAAGTATTCATAGGAAAGCAATCATATCAATAATTTAGGAAAACAAAAGTTTATCAATTAAATGTTGTGGGGGTAAAAGCAAAATGCTCAAATTGTAGTTTAAAGGTTCAAATTTTTCAACAGCTGGAATAAAGATTTTTTTTTTAACTTTGGGAGCGGGAGCAGTTGCCCCTCTCGTCCCCCCCTCTAGGAACACTGTAGTCCCCAGGCACCAACTCCATGTAGGGTTTGGCTTTGTGTTGTGATCCATGGCCCCCAAAATGCAAGTTGATATCAAGATCAGTGTCACATCTTCTCCTACTATCAACAAGAGGGGCAGACCCAGCACAAAATATTTCCCCAACATCCAAATAGTCTCTTCAGTTTCAAAGGGAGGAGAAATGAGGTACTGGATCCCACCAAATAATCACTTGTGCATGGGCATGTGATTTGGTGTCTATCTGCATATTCAAGTTCAAGTCCTAACCTTTTTTTCTTATGAAGAAGATGAAAGGGCAAAACATCCATTTTGGGCATATTGCCGGCAAATGGTAGTAGTAAAATCTTCATTTATTTTATATTTATCTACAAAATGAAATGTAAATATCTGGATTTCACAAGTAGATGACAAATCCAGGCTCCCACTAAGGTGTCTTGCTTTTCACAGCCTGTTTGAATCAGTTTGTATTGTTCTCATTGATTCTTGTAGAGAGGAAGGTTTCCATCAAAATTTCAAGCTTCCATATTTTAGTTTTTGCGAACTTCTATGATAGTTGTATACAAAGCAGAAAGCATTACCGGGTGGAGTTCCACAGCATAATCTTCGATCATCAATATGGTGCACATCCAGCCCAATAAACCATGATCCTAAGGAGACATCCTCATTAGCATACTTATGCAGCACATACCTGGAAGAGTCAAGCAGACAGTTAAGATTCCGATAGTATCATGAAGAAAATATTACTAGTAGACAAGCAAAGAAACAGAACTCAACTGGTTTACTGAAATATAGGTAGCCAGATCTTTTGAAATGGCATATAATTGTCCTGTAGCATGACGGAAGTATTTGTTCCCCGTCTCTCCAAATTTCCAGTATTCCGGTTCATGATATCTCACTCCCCTGGTTAATCAAATTTCATGTTAGGACTAGAAGCTATGATTCTTTACATCATAACAAGTTAGACATAGTAATGCTTACTTCTGAGCTAAGACCGGTCCGGATTTCATACAACCAATATATACCCTTGGTTTCTTCCGATGTCTTGCTAAAGTTTCACCAAGGGTTGCTGCAAGAAAGATAAAACATTTTGATCTCGTCAATTAAATGAAAATAAGAAAAGATAAATGCCGAAAACATTCTTTCTTTATTGTAAGATTCCACATGGTTCCACAGGAAGCTTGATCTCAGACATTACAAAGTTTCGGGGTACAAAATGTCTTGGAGATACAAATGCAGCCATTGTGTGAACATCAAGTGAAACATTTTCAGTGGTTTCTCCCATGTAAAATGTTTATCTAAGGACTGAACATTCATGGCCAACTAAATGAACACTAATATAAATTCATGATATGTCAGGAAACCATAGAATAAAACAGTTACATGTCCAGTTGAAAATGTAAAAACCACATTCAAGTACCTATATTCACATGGACATCATCATCAACTTTGACATAGTACTCTGCATCCCACATAGGAACAGCAGTAGAAAAGTAACTCCTTGTCTTTGCAGATAATTCAAGGTAGCCCTCGACATGATCCTGCTCATATGGCAGAAATCACAAATGTTATTTTAATTAGGGAAAAGGAATACCAGAACCATTAATTATTGTGCTAGTAAAAAACCAAGCATAAACAAACTATTACCAGCCTCATAAAATCTCCATGCTTTTTATTTTCCGCTTCAATAGCTCTGTCCAGTATACCGCCTACAGTAGTACTGCATTAAAAAGGATAACCAAATCAACAGAAGAAAAGATGTAGCAATGATTTCATTTGAGTAGGAGAGCAATTTGACACACGTGAACCAATATTTTCATAAACATTAATATAGAACATAGTTATGCTAGCAAACTGAAAGATAACACTCACCTGTGGCCTATAACAAACCGAATGATGATCCCTTTCTCTTCTTCCAGTTTCTTTCTTTTTTCACCTATTTCAGAATTACTTAATCAGATAAGCATGATGAAGAAATATTGAGCTTTGAGACACAACAGATCCAAAGAGTCAGTCAACAAACCTTGAGGCATCCATGTAGCGCGAACAGAATCTCTTCTTTTTCTGCTGCTAAAAGCAGTATTTATTCCTATGACCATAAAATATTTTCTTCTCCCTGCCGTGTCACCCTTTTCCATGTCCTCAGATATAGGAGCTCCACTTAAAATTGACTCCTGTGCTGCCTTTGCAGCAGCTAACTCCATCTCCAAATTTGAAATTGTCTTGTCCAATGTCCTATTTGGAACATGGAGACGATCATCATCCAAGCACTAAATGTAAAAGAGGGGCAGCCTAAAAGCATGGTGTTTGAAGCAGGCCGGGAAAAGATACAAATAGTAAGGAATTAGAACATACTGAATTGCATTATGAGTTTTAGAAACTTCTTCCATAATGTCCTTAGAGTCCCGTTTTACATACTTCTGCTGCAACTAGAAGAAGACAGAACAAGATAAAAATGTAAGATAGTGAAACATAAAATACTCACAAAACTGGATTATGGCAGAATTTGTCTGGAATATGAGTAAACAAGGTTAGGAATGGAAAATACTCACAAATTTAGGATTACAAGACTCTGAAACTAACTTTAGGCTTTCAGCTTCCAAAGAAGTTGTTGTTCTTGTGATACCTTTTGATTCAGGCTCTGACCGCATTCTGCTAAAACAAAAACGATACCTTAAAAGCTCAAATTTTAGAAGCTGAAAAAACCTCCTTAATCATCCAAGAGCTCTCAAGAGAAAGGGGAAAAAAACAGGATCACAGCAATAATTGCATAGAATTCACTATTGCCTCGCACAATATATGGGCTATTTACTGGCAATCTAATCAGAGACACATGGTAAAATAATGTAAAGCTCACAACAAATGGATGAAAAGAGATCAATAGAAGAAAGAGCAGATTGGCTGGAAGGAGAGGGAATCCACAGAATATTTTTGATAAGTATTAACCATAGAAACACAAGATGAGAAACCTATCATAAAATACGAACTAAAAGAACGAAGTATGTTAGAACTTCACAGATTTTTGCTGAAAATAAGGACTTCCACTTTTGGATCGATACCTCCCCCATGATCAGATACGCATGTTTAATTGCCAGGGCCTAAGAAAACATACCACAAACCAATGAAACAGAAGATGGCAGAAACTATGATTCATGAATTTGAGAGACACCCTTTAATTTTCACTCAACAAAGCTATCATCTTGAATCAAAAACAGAATTTTGCAAGATTTCAAGCGTTCTACCAACTCTCAAGGAATTGAAATAATCGTAATAGAATATGGTCAAATCATCAAGAAATGTGAGATTAATTTTGGTTATCTTGAGTAATGAAAGTAAAAGCCCTTCTGGATTCTATGATATTCCATCATCCAATCTAATTCACAAAACATTGGATAACCAAAAACAAATACACACCAAAGAAAACATTAAAAATTCAAAAACCAAAACATACTTAAAATGGAAATATTCAAATCTTTACCTATTAGTGAAGAGCATTCCTGCACAGAAACTACCAATACAAAGAAAAATTGTCCATTTTCTAGATATAATACTTCTTGATTGCTGCTCTGCTCCTCTGCTTTTCAAAGACATTTCCTTTACAACTATATTACTTCTAACACAAACCAAAAAGAAAACCTCCTCAACAGAAACCCATATACAAAGTTTGGCAAATGAGCCAAATTTCAAGAAACCAGCACCTAAACAAAAGATGAAAACTCCAAATTCTTAGAATTTCATCAAGAACATCTCCTATTCAAGCTCATCCAAAAAAGAAAATGTTTGAAAAGAGGGGACAAAGAGCATGAGAAACTATAGAATACAGGAAAAAGGATCCCTTGTATTCACTTCTAATTTGTTCCTTTCTTTTATCCTTTGCTTCGTTCTCTCTCTCCTTCCCTCTCTCTCTTTCTGAGTACAGTGGCATTGTACACTTTGCAGGGAAGGGACTTGGAACAGAAGTGAGAGAAGACTTCCTAACTGTCCAGTTCCAATTTCACATTTACCAAACAATCCCTATCATGACCTTCCTTGCTAAAATGGTATTCTAATTTCTAACCGTAACAGATTTTGCTACAGTGACTAAAATGCCCCTCTGGACCACAGAAGGTAACGGATCATCCGGGATTGCATATAAAGGTGCTGACCAACTTCTTCTATATACATCAGTAAAAATATCGTTCAACACAATTTCATTTTTTTTTAAAGAAATATTAATTGAGTTAGTCATTTTAATTATTTATAATGATAATTTTATTTATATATCATTAATTAAATATTTATGCTAATATTATAAAAAAAATCCAATGAAATTAATTGAAATATCTATTTGGCTTTTTTCTCAAAGAAGATATTCAAAATTTTAAAGCTATTTTACATGTTGCTTCTTTTTTATATAGATTCTATTTAAGGAAAAGAGGAGAAAAAATGAGAGAAAATGGTTCACAATATATATGGTACCTAAGCTAGTTAAAATTATTTCCTTATCATACAATAAGTTTTTAGTTTAACCCTTTTTTTTTTTTTTTTGAAAAAAAATTCCCAGCTCAATTCATTTTTTTGGAGGTTTTAATTGATTATATTAATAAAAATCTTACACGTAATCTTAATTATTATTTTTTAATATATTTTATATATTGAGCTTTAAAAAGATAGATTAAATTTCAAGAATATTTGATCTTTTTAAAACATGCATTAAATTTTTACTAACGTATTCACATGTAACATATATATATATATATATATATATATATAAAATAAGAAATTTGAAACCGTTTTCGAGAATATATAATTGAAAGTTATCCTAAAGGGAAATGCAAAATATGACAATGACTCAACCAAAAAGAAAATACTATCTGCAAAAGAGAATCATTTTTCCTTTCTTTTTCTTCTTTTAATTTTTTTTTTCATTTTCCTTTTTCTAACCATGTTAGACAGTAGACCTTATTCTACTATATAAAATTAAAAAAAAGAATTCTCAGCCTCCCCTTTTTTTGGAGGTTTTCAATGGGAATATATGCTTGAAAGTTTTCCCAAGGGAAATGCAAAATATGACAGTGACTAAAACCAAAAGGAAACTACTACTTACAAAAGCGAATCTTTTTTTTCTTTTTATCGAATGAGTCATACATGTTATTATTCATATTAAATCTAGTTTTTAAAAGATTTTAATTATTACATTATCAATTTAATTAACCTTTAATAATAACTTAAAATACAATTAAACCCATATGAACCCTATACTAGTACAAATATTACACGAGGACTAAATATTTTATTAGAAAATTGTTATAATGTATCATTGTTACATAGATTATGTAGCCAAATATATTCTAACGTATAGATCCATTGGATTTGAACTCGAGATAGATACTATGTGCATTCGACACTTTACGCACTGAGATATATTCGAAGGAACAATATCGTGCTTATCAATTGGTAGTAATAATTTTGTGAAACAAATTAATCATGAAATTTATTTGTATACTTCCAAAATTAGAATTGTTAGTTGGGAGATATTTAATTATCACAACAACATAACTATATATTGAGTAATTTTTTGGTTTTTTCCCCTTTTTTCCTACTTCATTGTTTATATTGTTATAGACATGTGAAGTTTAGTCTTTGCCATAAATGTTCCTTTTATTATAAGATTGATGTAACAAGAAATATGTAGCAAGTATATGGCAAGCCATTCCTTATAGAAATGGATAGAGTTTGACTTGATGGTCCTCCATAGTAGAAATGAATACACTAACGAAAATGACATATTATTACACTTTTTTTATTTTAAATGTATATGTTGAAGGTGTACACTATATTTCTAATTATTTTACTTGATAAAAATAATTATGTATTACTACAAAAAGGAATTGTGTATT
>JAOXNR010000029.1:380581-419875 GCA_028571225.1 Parsonsia alboflavescens
CTTTAGTTTCCGTCAAGCGCACATCTTTGTCTTGTGCTACGTAGCACAAGAGAGATTTTCTCTCTCTCTCTCTCTCTCTCTCTCTCTATATATATATATATATATATATATATATATAATTCTTGAATCTTCAATTAATAATGAAATTGGATATCAATATATAAATAGCTTGCTTCTGGTAGGAGTTGCATCCATTTATGCTTTCTGTTGCAATACATAAAGCTAGCTCGAATTGCATGCACCAAACAGAGGTTAGCCTTTGTGGCTGCTCTGTGCATGTGCGAGCTCCCCCAAGCACTTCTGAGAACTCACATTCCATTTCCGACCACACTCTTAGGTTTCAAGTCTTCTATCACACACCTCACACTAACACATCAAACATTAATCCTAATTCTTAATTTATATATAGTAATTCCATGTCATGAAAATTTCCGAAGGTTCCAATCAGTGGTAAATCTATGGAGATGCGCTTATTCAAATATATATGTTTTCTAATAAAATTATTACTATTATTTTAAAATGATAAGATAAAATTTTTATGTTGCAAATTTGGATCTATGGGAAGTTACATTTATTTGAGCATTGTTTTGAATCATTTTATGTATTATTGTGAAAACAAACAAAATAATCAATAAATTAAAATTAAAATCATCAATATTTTAAATTCTAATAATTTGTAATTTTGTTGTAGAAATTTATCAAATAATATACATAAATATATATATATATATTTATATATAATGAGAGAGTAAAAAAAAAAAAATCTTACCAAATAGCCTTGAGTTGTTGGATGCTTTTGATCTTTGAGATTGATAGAAGAAAAAAAAATTGCTTCACAATTATATAAGTTTTTTAATCAAGGTTATGAATAACTATAATTACATTCAGTTTAAAGGTTAAAACAAAGAAATTATGGGTGAAAAATTTAGAAGTCAAATTGATAGAGAAGTTTCCTTTTATTAAAGATTTTATTTTTTAAAAAGGAATAAAGAATTTTGTATTATTTCCATAAAGAATGCATAAATTAAAGCCTTCAAAAATTTTCAAGGTGGACAAAAGATACTAAATAAAATTTTGAATTAAAACTATATTAATATTAACTTCTTCTTTTTTTAATTTTCCAGGGTGGGGACACGGAAAAGTGTCGTCCGCCGATGGTTCCAATAAATGTCTTAATTAATTTATACTTAATTTATCTCAATTGATCAGATTTATAGATGCACCTAGACTATTTCACTTAGGTCTGGAATATCGCTAGGATTGAGACCCATATAAATCGACTCATCAAAACTAAAATCTGTCAGAAGAGTCGCTAAAAAGGGAGTTAAATCTACATTACACAGTCTTACCTATCAATCACTATGTCACACCCTTGGTTGCTAAAAAATCTTCCACTTTTGCGCTAGGATGGAGATAGTAAGTAGTGAACAATGTGTGTATGTGTTTTCAAAGCTTTCCATTACCTTTTTTTTTCTTTTCTTTTCTTGAGGTCGTTTTTCTGTCAAGCAAACAAATGACTTTCTTTTTTCCCTTTTTCTCCAGATGGTTGTGTCCTTTTGGTGAGGTGAGGTAGGGTTTGTGCTTGCTCTTTTTTGGGATGAGATTCATGAGAAATGGAACCAACACCTTATAATTGACTACATCAGTAGTAGAAACATATATAATAATCAAACCCCAGTATCAGAAAAACGTGTGTAAAGAAGTAATTATATAGCAATCGCTTACAAAGGCTCCAAAACAACTGGACTTACAAGAAACTTGTCTGTTAAAGCAACCATGATGTGGTCCTTCCCAACTTCCTTTTAACTTGAAATTTCTTTGCCCCCTTCTAACTAGTCCTTCTTAATTATTACTACGATATATTTAGGATGCTCGAGATCTAAAAATGCATGATAGAACACGGTACATAAAGTCTATGTATTGTGAATTTAGTCTATGTTCTCATACATAAAATCTTATGGTTCACATCAAGTACGTATAAGCAAATTTGAGTTTCAAACTTATAATAATGAGTATAAAATAAGTAAAAAGGTACATGTACGTCGTGAAACTTTTTTATAACTTAGCTCAATTCAATTTCAATTATAAGGTTCCTATCTCCACGAATACACCAATTTAAAGAAATGAATAATAGAATCGAAATTTAAAGAAGAGAGGTATACTCACAAAAAAGAGAGACAATTTAAATGATTTTGTAACTCGAAAACCTTAAAAATTAAAAATACATCTTTATAATTATACCCTTTCCTAATTCTCCACTAAGATCTCCAAATAGCTTCGCATGGCCCTGACAATAATTTTGATTGCTGATTATTTAGTAAACCATATCCATGTGTGGCACGAGGGGCCAGGGCCTTCTTGTTGTTACTATATTCCATTATAAATGGTGCAGGTTTTTCAAATCTGGATTAGAATATCACTAATTTGATCTAATTAAGTCGTCTTAGAATTTTGATTATGTTCAATGATAAGGCAATAATGAGAGCTTGGGGTGGCAGCTGGTCAAATTTACAGATCAAATTAGTAATGATGATGATGAAGAAATATTCAAGAATCATGTGATAGAAGGTGGTGATTTAGGTGGGCTTTTGGTTGGGGGGGCTGGATAAGCTGTTAATGCTGTGGAAGACATGAAACATGTGATCTAAGACATACAATTGCAGGTTTGCACATGCAAAAGTTAAACACACCATTTGAGAAAAAAAAAAAAGGTAGTTTCCACTTTGAAGACAAGAGAATTGAAGAGTTTGCTTCACCTTTTTAATTATGCTTTTTCTCTTTGATGAAAATATATGTATATAAAAGTTTTGGGAAAAGGTAAGGCCATATATATAAGAAATTATAGTATACATATGAAAGTTTTGTACCTTGTTGATCAAAACATATTTTTTGACTAGTTTGATATATTTCTCTCCTTACAAAATATATGTAAATTTGTTGGGTCAACCTATGAATAATATGGTGGAGTCTCTGACTTTCGATCTCAGGATTACTCACACTCTTGTACCATTATTGAAATTTGGTGCCAGAAAATTCACAATAATAATATAAGGGAAAAATATGGAAGTAAAAAAGAAAAAAAAAGACAAAAACAATTGTGGTTTGATCTCTCTATTAAACCTACATCCATGGCCAACTTCACTATATAATTTTTCCAAGGAAAAAATTAAGAACCCTCCCACTATCATCAAGTTAAAAAAGTTGAAGGTTTAATTTTCACGTCTCAAAATAAAAAGAAGTTCATTTCGATACCGATCAAAGGAAACTATTTATACTATTCTTGATTTCTTCATGTTTTTACCTAAATTTGATAGGGCTATAGAAAGAAGAATGAAATATCAAAAAATGAAAGGCTATTAATAAAGAATATGTCCATACCACAGTTTCAACTTTCTAAACCTTAATATATGTAGTACCTATTTTAGTCTTTAATTACTAGAAATCACCCCAACAATTGTAAGATCATACCTACCAAAAGAATAGCTATTATCTCCACTTTAATGAAATGTGAAAAAAAGGGAAGCACACTATTATCTCCACTTTAACATATAAATCATTTTTTGCACATAAATTATTTTTCAAGATAAATCAAATTATAATCGAAATTAAAGAAAAAAAGACTTATATCAACTAATTTCATTTTGAGAGAGTTATTTTATTCTAAAATGACTATAAAGTAAATGTAGTAGATATTAATCATATTCTTGAAATAGAATTTTAGATCTAATTAACTACTTCTTCTATTCCAAATTAGTTGTTGTTTAAAGAGGAAGTTCATATCCCAAATTAGTTATTACGTACATATATTTCAATGCAAAAAATAAACTTGAATTTCCTTCTCCATCCATCGTTACACTTCTTTATTTGTTACTTTTTTCTAATTAATCAATTAATTGTTTCACATCTTCTAGTTTTATACCAACTAATCATAATACTAACTCCATAATAAATTTTCCTTGAAAGTCAAAGTAATTATGAGTGATAAAATAATTCAAAATGAATAAAGTTATTATTTCCTTAATATTAGTGAAATAATCTTAAACGATAACTAAATTGGAACGGAATGATCAGGGAATTCATGAGTCTTGAACATTTTTTCCTGAATTTAAGTTGACTCCAGGAGGTGGTCGATGAGATGACAGTAAACGCTCTTTAATGATCTTTATAATTCCATTGACATAGGGGTTCGTAGGGTACTACACAAAGACTCTTTTAGTTGAAAATGCTCATAATTAGCTGTTTGCAGCAGAAAAAATAGACCAGGTCAATCTCATTATTATAATCAAGTTTTTATGCAAACCATATTTAATTAAAAATAGTGAACATTGGTAACTCTGTGTGTGACCCTCTAACTACACTAATAAAAATCGATAAATTAAATCTTAAAGATACTTGAGTTTTTATGATTATTGATATATTAGAATGAGTGTAATTAGAAAATCCGAAAGGGTAAGTTTAGTATACTACCACTCAATGTCAAAATCGAGAAACAATGACAATAGAATGATTCCCAAAATCAGTGGCAACAAGAACATCAAATGCCCAAATTGATAGACCAGTTGAGATAATAACAGTTCAGAAGATCAATCAGACAACCCTTTTGGATCTGGACCACATCCTTCCGAAGAAAAAAAGGCCTTCATTTTGGATTTAATTCAATATATTACGGAAATTAAATATATATACCATCAAATTAAATCTTTTTAATTAAACATCTCCAAAATCAACGGAGACTTTTTGAAAGTAGAGTGAAAGTGAGATGATTTAAATTTTTTTACATTATTATTTCCAGGCCAAACAAACATGGTTTTGAACCCATTAATTGATTTTCTCCAATGGTGACTCAAGAATTCTCCTGATTTTCCCTTTGAAGATCATGAACTCATTTCTCTCCATTTCCATGGGGACTTTTCATTTCTGCATTTCATGGATTTCTTGATTCTCCCTTCTGATTTCTTGATGTAACCAACTTTGGGTAAAATTGACGTTACTAGTTTGAATTTGGGTCTAGATTATTGGGCTACATTTTTTAAGAATAGCTCAAAAGGGGGCATTTCAGTATGGACAAGGAATTATTATTCTCCTTTTTTTTTTCTTTTAAATTGTATATAAATCTTCAAATTTTAAACCATTCATAATATTAAAAGTAATTTTTTTTTATAAAAAATTGTAGTAATTTATTTTTAAAAAAATATTTTATAATATTTTTGTGAAATACTTTAGTAAATTCAATTTCTTTTATCTATTATCAATATTTAAAAATCATATTTTATGTCATATCACAATATTTTATCAAATTAAATTAAATTATTTTCAAAATTTTTCATAACTTATGAGTTTATTCACCTACTTTATAAATGGGGTTAACTTACAAGGGTATATTTTTCCAACTTTTTCTTTATATTGATAAAAAAAAATGAAAAGAAAATTTATTTTAACTCAAGAATATTTTTATGGTTATAAAAATAGAGACAAATAAATATAAATAAAATATAATTTATTCTAAATTAAAAATGATTTTAAAAAGATTTAAATTTGACATGTCAAGAAATCTATATATTTGTTCCTATTCAAAATAAATAAACAATCGTAATGAAGAGAGATCTGGGCTCTGCTGTATGGGCTCTGTAATTGGGCTCAATGAGACCAAACTAGTAATAACGAGTCCAACTTTCAATAACTAAATCAAGCCGCCACTTTCCAGTAAGCACTTCTTCAACATCCTGTAATCTCACAGAAATCCTCGTTCAATTTCAAGAAAACTGAGGAAAATCAGCTGCAAAAATCAAAGCTTGAGACTCAGAACACAAATCCATGGATTACAAATCAAAATTGAAACTTGCAATTTCAATCACAGTCGCAGTGGTAATCTCTAGAGTCTTCGTAGCACAAATTCAAAATCATAGAAAACAGGGAAGGAAAAGATCGAAGTCATGTTATCTCACTACAGAAACACCACAAAAACCTCAAAACAATTTCAAACGTGTTCTTGCTGACAATTCTTACTGTCAATTCAAGCATTTGAAACTCCAGGATGCTCCTACCAGTGGTATACTTGCAACGGATATTATTATGATGATTATTTTGAATTTGTTTAGGTTTTGTTGTTATGTTTTTGAGTTTGTTTGAAAGATGAAAAATTTTAATTTTGTTTGGTAGAGGAGTATATGAATGTGCATCCATATAAGGTGGAGATTGGGGAATTATTGAAGAATCCAAATGTGGAATTTGTGGAGTTGTTTGACTGGAAAATGGAAATGGATGATAACGAGTATGTGTGGGTTGAGACAGAATCGCAACTGGAGGAGCTGGCTGAGGTTCTGAGTAAGGAGAAAGTCTTCGCGGTTGATACCGAGCATCATAGCTTGAGATCCTTCTTAGGCTTCATAGCTCTCATTCAGGTTCTCTCTAGTATATATTCATCAGCTATAAACATGTCAATTTGTTTTTCTTTATGCATTTCAATTGTATTTCATGATTATGTAGTATTGTGGAGTTTAATGTAGAGCTGCTTAAGGACAACTGTTACTATTTCCTGATATATACTTGCAATGTGCTAAGACCATTATGAACTGGGAACTCTGTTTCTTACTGGATTAACAACCACCTCTTCTAGACCTACCTAGCAGTAAAAGAATTTATATTTTCTACAACAATAAAATATATGTTCGTCACAATCTCTGGAAATGCCTGCCTGAACTAGGAATGTCGTTTTATGTGTGGTAGCAAGGTGACTGCTGCTTATTTTTTGGATGAATTCTGTAAATTTACAGTTTCATGTCACTCACATTTCATTAGAATTTCTATACCAATTTCTCAATAGAATCTTTGACTGATGTCTTCTGAAGTGTCTGATTGATGTATGATCTTTCAGTTCATATTTATTAAATAAAAGATCATACATTCTACAATAATTTGCAGATTTTGAGCTTCATAGATTATACATACACATGAAGTATTTTTCCTTACAAATATGTGAAATATAACTATTACTATGGTGATCCCTCATCTTTAAAATACGTGAAATAGGAACATCCTATCCTTGCACCAACAGCAGTATTTTTTTTTTTTTTTTGCACAAATTAATGTAAATTATTATCTCTTTTGGCAACCATTGATTATAGATAGTAATCGGGTTGGAAATACATCTAAATTACAAGATTTTTTGTTTTATTTAATTTTATTTTCGTAAATAATGCTCTATTTCAGAGTGCATACTATTTTATATCTTCCATGTGTGTAGATATCAACTAAAAACAAGGATTATCTTGTGGATACAATAGCCTTGCATGATGTGATGGGAATTCTTAGGCCAGTATTTGCTAATCCTCAGATATGTAAGGTAAGTTCTTTCTTTATATTATTCCATTGTTCCTTCCTACCGTCTACTGTTTGCAGTGAGTCTGGAGCCATAAATTTGACCATCTTAACTGCTTCTCAACACACGAGGATTGCTTTTGAAATTCTTTCTTTAGTATAGTAGAATATAATCGTTGAACTTGCCTATAATGGATTATAGGGAACATATACACCTCAATTTAAAGGCATAAGAATTTTTTGGTTGCAATAATGAAAGTTTGGCACTGGTTTTCTAAGAATAATAGGACGTATTCAACTGTCCTGAAAAAACAGTTTTTCTATGCTGTGCGACGCCGCCAAAACGACCTCATTTTGGTTTTGAAAAAAAAAAAAGGGAGGGACCAAAATAATGTCGTTTTGGTGGCGTCGCACAGCATAGAGAAACCAGCAGAAAATCATAACAGCAACAACAATAATAATAGACAATGCTGTTTGTGTGGTAGTAAACTTCTCTATGTAGTTATAATTGTGAGTTAAGCAAATTTACCATCTCTACTTGCTAGTGGTAATTACTAAATTCAATAAGATTTTAAAGAGTGATTGATTATTCAAAATTCCAAGGAGACATAGAGAATTTCATCATTGTTTGATGATGAGTTTCTATTCTTTTCTTTTTAATCTGAGAACCCTGAGTCATTTTTAGAAGGGAGAAAATAAAAAGAGTTGTAATTTGACTAAATGATGTTTCAATTTAAGCAGAAACTGAAAAGAGGAAAATTTTGATGTTTTCCCATCTCAACTAAACAACAAAGAAGTAAAAGAAGCAACTTGTTATCATCTTACAGAAGGCTTCTACAGAAACTTTAGTGAAGTTAACTAATGGAAATTGACTTTTCAAATCATTGAATTGCCCTTGTTCTCTGATACTACTATTTTGCAGTACAACATTTTGTAACTTTATTAGTTAATTCATGATATATAATTGGTGCACATAGAAAATAGCATGCTTATAAAAACTGTACTGTTACATGTGTGCTAAACATTCCATGTAAAATTCGATGTATATCTGGACATTCATGGCAGTCGTTGATATTCTGGGTTGATCTTTTATTACCAACACCACAAAATTTACATAGATGCATTTAAGAAGAATAGAATAAATCCATATATGATTATGTTGGAAACTTGTCAAACTGGCTTGTTATGACTTTCATATTTTCTGCTGGTAAACCATGTGATGTCAGTGTCTTCTAACTTTAATCAGTCTCCAGCTACTGATGAACACAAGATTTTCATGTGTAGGTATTCCATGGTGCTGACAGTGATATTCTCTGGCTCCAAAGGGATTTCCATATATATGTTGTTAATTTATTTGATACAGTGAAGGTGAGTTTTATGCCTTTTTTCTAAGCGTGTTTCATTTGAGTGGGATAATAGTTTTGTATTTGAAGGTAGATTCTCTTATTTCTCTAATCAGTTTGTTCTGTGGGAGACAGTAGTTTAATGACCTCTGATGTGTATTGCAGGCTTGTGATGTACTGTCAAAACCACAAAGGTCATTGGCATACTTACTTGAAACATATTGTGGCATAGCCAAAAATAAACAGTTACAGGTTAGCCATTTTACACTAATTCGTCAAAGCTTTTCCTGAATCTTGACTTGCATCTTACTTTCTTATCAAAGGGTAATATTTGAAAAGAAAGACTAAAAAAAATATGACTTCTGTGTTGGAATACTGGTGAGAGTCATGCAGATCCTTCAGCTTTTAATATGGGCCTTTTTGTAGCCGACTACCCCACATCTTTTAGTGGGGAAAAAATTTGAAAGTGGAATATTAGATTAACACTTATTTATTTAGTATCTATGATATAATATAGCAGCACTTTTCAACTATTTTGAAGGCATAGGAGAAAAGCATGACTAGAATATTGATAAAAACATGTTTTTTTTTTTAATGCTGGATTCTTCAAGGAACTGGAGGATATTAATACTTTTAAGCATTCTATATATTTCTTACTTGAGTATGGTTTCATGTTATTTAAGCTAAATTTCTTCAGGGTTTTAAATGCTAATCCCACCTCCCAAGTCTAATTTTATATCCTTTTTCCTCTTCTTTTTTTGTCTGAATTTTGGAGAGAACAAGCTAATGGGCTTGTCTAACAAATTGCTACCACAAATCCCTATTTCTCTCCAGAATTTTACATGGCTTGAACCCCAAATTTAACTTTAGGACTTTGCTTCATTGACAATCCATTTACCTTCTTTGCTTTTGCCTGGGATCTTCTTGATTATTGGTAACTGTTCAAGAAGAATATCTCTGAATTTTTTTGGCACAAGTGGAATAGTATCCAGTATAATTCCAACATGTATCATGACCATAGTCTCTTTGAAGAAATATGGAGGTCTCAATAATTTTAAGATATGTAATTGTATGGAAAAAGTTGTTATGGTATATTAGCACTACTGTTGGATACCTTTCGGTGTCTTATCTTAGCTGGTTAAACATTGGACATCTAGTGAAATGGGAATGTTATCTGAATTGATTGATTTTCCTTCCTCATTCGAATTGCAGCGTGGAGACTGGAGACAGCGCCCTCTGCCAGCAGAAATGTTGCAATATGCTCAAACAGATGCACATTATTTGCTATACATTGCACGTTGTCTTGCTATAGAACTCAAACAACAGACAAGAGGTATGCCATTTAACTGCTACAGATGCATCAAAATTCATTAGTTTTCTTCCCTGGAGCACATGTAAAGGGCAATGTGCTTAAGTTGTCTGGAGAAGCTTCATCCATTAACTTCTATTTTCTACCCAAAATTAAATGCTGAGACAAGAAGGTTTACTTATGTGAACTGCAATTTTTTTTTTTGGGATGCAAAAACTTTTGGCAAGTGGTATTCATTCTAGGTATAAGCACGTGGAGACTAAAGTTGCAATATTTGTCCATGGTTTGTTCAACCCGTTATTTATCCAGTAAAGAAGAGATCTTAGTTAATGATATGAAAAGTTCAAGTTAATCTTCTTATATCATTCTTCTCTCACTGTTATTTTAGTTGGGAGCTATTCTATTTTGTTCTCTCTCTGTCCTTGAATTTCAAAGCATAGAATATCGGCATAGACAATAATCTCTTAGAACCAATCAATAAAACTCAAAATCTCAGACTGACTTGGCATAGGTATATCTATAAAAATGTCTCAAGATTTAAATTTATAGTTCCAGCATCAGTCTTGGATTAAGATTCTTACAGAAATAGTCAAATATGGCTTAATATGAATTAGTGTAGTTGTAGTCTACATGTGTAAGAGCTTAATCGGTATGATGTCATTCTGATCTCCTGAACATCAATTTTTAAATGTGAAAATCTTGCCCGAAATACTGATATACACTTTTGAGACCAGGAAAGAAGGGGGGGAGAAAAAGAAAAGAAAGCAACTGTTACTGATCAATCCCTCACTAGCTAGCATGGAGTATATTCCTTGGAGCCAATCTGGCATAAAGAAAAGAATTTAAACATCTTACTTTTGCATTCTATTCCTCAAAGTATCAGAATTCTAAGATTATAAGTGCATCAGAAAATTCATCATGCCTCGATGACAAGTTCCATTTTGTTCTCGAGGCTAGCCGGCGTTCAAACACGAGTTGTTTGCAACTTTATTCCAAAGATGTTGAAGCTTATCCAGGAGAATCTGCTGCAGCATCAATTATTCTTCGATGTTTGAACAATCAGGGAGGTGTTCAATTGAATTTTTCTGATCCTAAAGTAAGTTGCTCCCTTGTATTTGCAACTATTCCCTTTTTCTTCTCTCTTCTTGAAAATAACTGATATCTTCAATTGAATATTTCATGACATTGCTTAAAATTTTAGTTTCAGGATTGTGTGAAACTGTTGTGTGCTTGGAGGGATATGATGGTAAGTTGTCAATAAGCTCTCCACAGAAAGCAATGTGTTTCTTTTGCACCTTGCAATTCTTATTTGCTTCAGTTTCAAATAAAATTTGAATTTCTTCAAAAGCAGAGCCTTTCAGCCTGAACTGTTTGTTACCAATTTCACTTAATGAGGCTTTTGTGCTTAGTATTCATTGTCAACATTTTTTTTCTCCTTTTCTAGTTGCTCCATTTGAGTTTCATTAGGTTCTAAAGAACATTGCAAGTTACTCTTTTACTCTTTCTTCTACCTTCTTTTAGGCACGAATCCATGATGAGAGCTTAAGATTTGTCTTATCAGAGCAAGCCATTACTTCTCTTGCGGTTAAAGTTCCAACAACTGAAATGGATATATGTGAAACCATTTCCACAGTTGATCTACGTTCTGACCCCATGAGTGTTAGTTTTGCCCTCCAGTCTCCCTCTCCTGTTGTTTGCAGCCATTTTGAAGATATCAGTTTATTATTCCAAGAACATGTAGAAGATCTTGATGATTTATACTATTCAATCCTTCAAAGCCACCTGGGTTCGGATGGCAGTTGTCCTCTCTCTAAATATAATTATGTTTTACTTTCAAAAACTAGTCTGAAAATTGGAAAGAGACCAATCTCTGTGTCTAAGCAAAATGGATTTGCGCCTGGAAAACAAGTTGCTCGGAAGGCATCCAGAGATCTTTTTGTACAAAAGTTTTCCTGCAAGTCTCCAGTCTATCACAATTGCAGAATCTATGCAAATGATGGGCGACTATTGTGCTATTGTGATCGGAAAAAGCTTGAATGGTTAGTGTTTACCCTTTTGCAATATTTACTTGTTCATAATACTTTGCCATTCAAATCTATGCATTTGATTTGATAATGATTCTTGTTTACATCTTTATTAATATTTAATTGTTTTTCTCTAGGTATCTTAGCCGAGATCTAGCTAAAGTCATCGAAGAGGACCCTCCAGCAATAATGCTACTTTTTGAACCCAAAGGTCGGCCTGAGGATGAGGGGAATGACTTCTACATTCAAAGTAAGAAAAATATCTGTGTAGGCTGTGGTGAAGGAGATCACTATTTGCGGTACCGAATTATACCGTCATGCTATAGGATGCATTTTCCTGAGCATTTGAAGAGTCATCGTTCTCATGATATTGTCCTTCTTTGTGTGGACTGTCATGAAATTGCACATGCTGCTGCTGAAAAGTATAAGAGACAAATAGCTGCAGAATATGGAATACCACTTTACATTCGTAAAGTAATTGCTTCTGATCAACCTCAAAATGCAACAGAATCATCATCTGATGTGAACTTTGAGGGAGGTGTATCTCCTTTGCAGTTGCGCACAGCAGCTATGGCATTGTTACGCCATGGGCTTAGAATGCCGCCCAGTCGGCATGAGGAATTAAACCAGGTGAGGAAACATATTGGTTGTTCAACTTTTGAGAGAGTATACCTTTTTTCCACAATTCTTGTCTGGTCCATCTCAAAGGATGCAACAGAGCTTTGAATGCTTGTTTTATGCACTTAAATAATTTTTGTATTGTTTTTGCCAAATAAATGCATATAACATTTTTCATGACATCTGTTTTGTTCACCTTTACATTGTTCCCATATGCTTTTCCATGTCAGGGAAAAAACTATTTTGGGATGCATGTCGCATCTTAAATTAACTTTTTGTGGTTAACAGCTGTCAGTTTTAACATTAAATTCCTTAAAGTTCCCTATTCAATACTTTTCCTTTTGATGTTTGTGGCACAGACAACACCTCCTTTTGATTTAGAGTTGCATCTGTTGTTCTATATAGCTTCGAATTTTCGTACTTGCACATGCTGGGAAAATCTGTCCGGACCTGCTTAGTGAAAATATTTTGCAGCAGGCATTACAATTTTGATATTTTTTTATGCTTCATTAGGTTGATGCCTGGTTGCAAGAAACTCATACCAGAAGCAAGTAAATTGAAAAAAAAAAAATTCTGAGAGTAGAATTGGCATTTGAACAACCATTAATATTTGCCTTTCGAGAAATTTCCCCCCCTCTTCTCTGTAAGTTTTAAGTTGGACTTCAGGGATACTCCATAATGAATAACACAAAAGAGAAATTAACAGATCAATCTTTTTTCCAAGACAGAAATATGACAGGATAAACCTGCTGAAACACATTTATGAGCATTATTGACACATCATTGTTAGAGAAACTGTGCAAAGAGGTATCTGTGGGATTTTGGTTTATCACGTGAAGGTTGGGGAGACTTTCTAGGCAAAGCGCCTTATCCTGGCTGAACATAAGAAGCCTTTTCTATTATCTTTCTTGAGCAATTACTTTATTAAGACTCACTTTCAAAACATTCTCCTTTTTTCACTTCATAAATGAATATGCAAAACTGTATCTGAATTTCATTATAAATTCCTATCTGATCAAATCTTTTAATTGGGATCACTGAGACTTTTAGTATAATTAGATTTTCTTTGCTAATCATACTTCAATCAGTATATGTCCTGTATTGTCTCATGCAGTGCGGTTTCTCCCACTTTGGAAAGCTTACTGTTAGCTTTTTATATATATCAATCTCATGTTTTTGCTTGGAAATTGAAGTCCTTTCTTTTGAAGAATGACTCTTTAATCATAATGATGTCTTTATCATGTTTTTACTTTCATTGTTATCAAGTTATTTCCTTTGGCAGTTACTGGACAACTTATCGTGCTCATGTTTGAAATTAAATTGCTGAACTTTCATTCAAATACTCTCGTGTCATTGTTTTTATAGATTGTAGTGAAATATTATGGAGGCCGGCAAATAACCAAAGAAGATTTGGAAAGAGCTTTGCTAGTTGGAATGAGTCCTCATGAGAGAAAACGACATGCGAAAAAAAGAGGACTGGCATCAAGAAATTCTACAAAAAGAACTCCAGTTGAAGATAGTTCCCACAATAACAGAGAAGAAACATGTAACAAACAAGGAGATGGTGACAATTCATCACAGATAAATACAGAGGTAAGCACCTCATGTTCTGGTGCCAATGGTGAACTGTTGTCTGCTGACAGCAAAGGAATGGATTCAGATATTTGTAAAGCACTGAAGGCTGACTGCGAGACTGTTGCTGATTCAGATTCTCTTTCTGAAAGCAATAACCCATCAAATGGCAGTACAGGCACAGTTCACTCTAATGGTGATGGAAATGTTTCATCCAAGCAAGACACAAAGTATTCATTATTAGGGCATGGACCACACGGAAAGCAAGTGGTTGATTATATGCTGATGCAACATGGGGAAGATGGAATTCGTCAGTTTTGCCAGAAATGGAGGCAAGTTTTTGTTGAAGCACTGCATCCTCGTTTCCTACCTGCTGGCTGGGATGTGATGCACAGGTACTTTGTCCAAGGCTTGCTTCTTGAATTGTGGCACTTGGAATATTCTATCAAACCTTCTTGTGTTCTGTTTCATGGTGATAGCATGATGATCAAGTAATAATGACTGGACCAACATAAAGAATATCAGGAAGACAAAGAAAATAAGTATTGTTTTCTTAGCAAACAAACAGGACTTTTAGAAAATATGTAAGAAAGTTGAACCTCTGTCAAATCATATCCTTGCTGCCATCATTAGACTTGCCATAGCTGTTTACTCCTCTTCAAATTACCTTTTATAAATCCAATGGGTTTGTCTTAAATAAGGAATATTTTGAATTCGAAAGTTATTTTTGGGTACATCTAGTCAGAGCCAATTCATTCAGATATAGTCATTACATGTACCCTTAAAAATTATATACACCACCAACCATGCCCTTGGTACAAGAATGCGGTAATCAATAACAATTATGCTAATGTGCCAATCCAACAATGGTAGAATCTTTCCTTCAATTTGAAGTATTGATTGAATCCTTTCTTTACCATAACCACGTGTGAGACAAGCTTTGTTTCTGGAGTGTATGACACTTTTTAATTTACCCAATAGCAAATAAGTAAAGATTGGAATAGATATTATCTTGGCTGTGGGGTCATTTTCTGCTAGGATTTATGTAACAATTTAACTTTTTAAAAACTAGAATTTCAACCATCTATGTCTTTGTGAATTCCCACATGCATAATCGAGTCCACCAATAAATTTACAAATATGCAAACAGCAGTATGCTTACATCTGTCATTTACATGAATGAGTACATTGATTCAAAATTATCAAAGCTCCAAGAAAGAGAGAGAGAGGGAGCCTGGTGAGGTAACCTAGTAGGTGTACTTGATCCAATGAGTCTTTGGAAAGTTCATGTTCCACTTCTGCTCTAGTTAACTACTAGGTATGAAAGATCCCATATTGGCTCATTGATTGTCTTTAACAAATTGAATATAAATTATCAAAAAAAATTTTCATACCATAGAGAGAGTTGTTTTGCAGTCCCTTAAGTTGTGTATATCATGGAATTGGATGGTCAATCCTACACAATGCTTATGGACCTTTCAATGTTAGCTTATGGTTTGTAACAATTTCTATGCTTGTTTCATAACTAAAAACATTTTTCCCTGTGCGAAGGATTTGATTTTGGACACTTTTTTGCCAGTGGTAGAAGGGACTTCGGTGAGTTCAGTGTATATAAACCTTTAAACAAAGTTTCTGCTGCTGCTCCCGAATCCATATCAGGTGCAACAGAAAATCAGTCAGATTTGAACCAAGACGCCTAAGTGCTATATGATACCCTTTTGTGCTGGAGCCAGAGGGTGGAAAATTAGACTAAAAGTTATGTCATTCTTGTCGAATTGTAATACATTCTTCTTCATTAAGAGAAAAATACTGAAAATTTCCAGTCAATGTTGTTGTTTCTTGGTACTTAGTTATACTACTGTTACTACATGCTGCAACTACAGACCTACACTTGATACCCCTTCTAATGATTGCATCCATTGATTTCTGCAATTAGAGTGGACATATGGGAAGCAGATCTACCAAGTTCTCCCACATTGTGTAGCACTTTATTGAGCGGTCGATGAGAAGAGTTCTAACTTAAAGATTATCTTCAGACTTTGGAAAGTAGCTCCGAATCTTCTAATATTGTGCAGTAAAAAATTAACCTATATATCTAAAAAGATTAAATATTCTTAAGATTCGATTTATTTTTTTAGAATTTAATATATAAATATATCCATCAAAGTAATTAAAAGTCATGTATATTAGAAGAAGATCCAGAGACTTAAAAAATTGCCCTTGCTCGATTAAGGTTATTGCATGGATGACAAGGATCTGTCTGCATCACATTATTTTAAGCAAATAAAACTGGTAATAACACAATGAAAATTGAAGAATAAAAAAACTGAATTCTATTCGGTCAAGTACATGAGAATATATCCTATATTCCTATATGTAAGGATGCTTCGACAAACCCATTTAAGAAAAGGTTCAAAATCTTGGTGAATTTTGAATGCATTAAAAAAAAAAAAAAATGGGAGCAAACTCTGCATTATAATGAGCATCCCTTTTCCAAAGTTCCTGATTCCTAATGCTGATAATTTACAGAAGTACAGCATCGTCCGTCATATCCCACGAGCAAAGCCTTGCTGTCAATCTAATAGAAAAAGGGAAATGGTAAACGAGGAGCCGAGGGAGAGCAGGGTATTGTGGATTTTTAAGTAAAAAATACAGTAGGTTGTTGTAACCTTACCATAAATGCAATAACTGAGACTTATGATCAATACCATTGAAAATAAAAGTTCCAGTCATCGGAACAAATTGCCTGGTGATAAGCTGCAATGGAGACAAATCCCAGTTAGAATCCAACTAGACTACCCCTTACAGATAAGTTGAAGTAATGTTAAGAGCCAATACTCACTTTGATCACTTCTTGTGAAGCAATTCCACCAATCATGGCAGCAACAGCATGAAGCTCTGCAGCACCATATCTAACCATCTCATTGACAAGATCCTCTATCAAGGTTGAACCGTTGCAGCTCAAATCATTAAGCAGGCTGACAGCAATGGTTTTCAATCTTGATATATCCTCGTCCAACCCTCTGCCAGAAATCATCTACTGTTAACACTCTTGGTTCATGATACAGTGTGTCCGTGTTTGTGATTGAGTTTGAGTTTGTGTGTGTTTGTGCTCGTGTGTTGGTGTGTTTGACAGAGAGAGAGAAAGTCATTCATAAATTGTTGATGCATCAGGCTTTACCCATCAAATTGTCCAGGGAAACTATTGTAGTTTGCAGCAAAACGATCTGCAGCTCGGAACAGAATATAAAAACCCACAGCGAAGCTGCAATGAAAACTTTGCACAAGTAATAAGCATGAGCATGAGAGAGGCACAATACCAAATTTGCAAGGTGCTCCTCACAACTGGATCAATATTTAAAATAAATTTGTCATAGACCATATATGCAAGACTCAGATTGGTTTTCTATACCTTCCACTAATAGGATTCTAGGAGGAAGATAATTAAGCATGCAAAACCACTTAAAAATCAAATGCTAAAGCTTAAGTTTACCTGTAGTCTTCGTCAGTTAGAAGCTTCTGTATCTCTGCTTGGGCAGGTGTATTGAACTCATCCTCCATGAGGCGATACCTGCATACCTGAAAGATGAAACAAAAACTGAATAATGAAAAGACGCCTCAATTATAAATGGGATATTTGTGTAAACTGGACTGAATTTTAGTTGGAAACGGTATTAACTTCCCAGATATAAAATGGTGCCATTCAGCATATATTATTCATCATAACAAATAACAGGCAAAAGAAATACAAGAATGCAGAAAAGAGGCAGCAAAAACAGCGGAGCTCAAAACTGTCCAATGAAGGGAGAACATGGGAATCATATTTTAGACAACTATCCATAGATGCAGTAATCAAAGACAGTCCATGATCTATTTGACACTACACGCCAAAAGACAAGCTTCTGAAACAAATATTTGCTTCACTAATCACAGAATAACTCATTATCATTACTTTACAATAATAATGACCAAAAATAGAAGCGTTATATGGCAAGAAGTTGGATTAACAATTCAAAATCAAAAGAAACTTACTCGGAGCTTCCTAGCATTTTTGCAGAAGTTTTTTATGCTTGCCTTTGTGATGCTAAATGGATCTCTTCCAATTCTTTTTAGAATGTCTCTCACCCGTCGCTCCATTACAAGAAAATCTGTCTCAGCCTTTGCTTGGTAGACCCTCTGTAAATTTACATATAACCTGAAATAAAGTACACAAAAAGTCAATGAGATGCCTGTATAATAATATTACATATATATTTATATATATATATATATATTTATATGTTGATTCCTGAAGAAATGCTTGACACTAACTCGGTAGATGATGCCATATCCGGTATTGATCCCTCAAGAGGGGTCTCCCCAACACCTTCATTATCCATGAATTCCTATATTGTGTAAGAAATTTTACATGTTAAAACGAAAATGGCCTCCATAGGAAGCACATGAATAAGAACAATGATAAAAGTCATGACCCAAACAAAACTGCTAATACATCTATCTAAGCTCTTTATAAATTTAAGGTAAAAAGTGTTAGTTATTCTTGAACTTCCTGAATTTTGTTTTTTACTCTCCTACTATTTTTTCGCTGATTTTTGCCCTCAAACTCAACAATTGTAAAAAAGCATTGTCCTTTATCTGTTAAAAAACTAACAGAATTCATATGCCAACTTTTTCCTTCTGGTTTTTGCATGCTCCATTAGTTTTTGTTAGTTTTGTTGGTTAAAGGGTTGTAGAACTGACATACCATAGACACATAACTAATTTAAGTAATATTTTGGTAAATGCATCACCCTTTTATTCTTAATTGACTTTCTCCACATCTTAACTTTTCAGCAATTCCTTCAATTTACTAGGGCAACATTTGCCTATCTCTTGTTAAAAACAAACAATCTTATCCTCCTGAATTGACGATGCATATCAATCAGCAAGTATCAACATTCTTCCTTTGCCTAATTTATAAACGTTTGACAAACCTATCGAGTCATTCTTGATCTCTCTCAGAATTAGACTTTCCATTCACATATTGGAATGATGTCACCCAAAGGGTGGTCATTTAAAAAAAAAAAAGCTTATAATAGCCCTGCCTCTGTCAGTGACTTAGTGTGAGTTTGGGACACAAACCACAATGGACAAAGGAAAAGGTTAGTAGGTTCCAATAGACAATTAACAAAAGGCAACATTTTTATAATTTGTGTGACTGGGAGGCAAAAACCAATACCCCTACAATGGACAAAGGAAAAGGTTAGTAGGTTCCAACAGACAAAACTAACAAAAGGCAACATTTTTATAATTTTTGTGACTTGGAGGCAAAAACCAATACCCCTATCAAGTCATTCTTGATCTCTCTTGGAATTAGACTTTCCATTCACATATTGGAATGATGTCACCCAAAGGGTGGTCATTTAAAAAAAAATTCAGCTTATAATAGCCATGCCTCTGTCAGTGACTTAGTGTGAGTTTGGTACACAAACCACAATGGACAAAGGAAAAGGTTAGTTGGTTCCAACAGACAAAATTAACAAAAGGCAACATTTTTATAATTTTTGTGACTTGGAGGCAAAAGCCAATACCCCTAAATCTAAATTGCCATCAGTTAAAGACAATGCAAGTGAGATACGTAGAGGTACCTTTAAAGCTGCCACCATCACCCAAAAGTCTGATGAAGATGCATCAACTTTGCTACTTCCATCATTTATAATCATCTGTAACTCCGAACCTAGGATTACCAAAAGAGGAAGTGAACTACGCTTTTGCAGAAGAGATTGCAAAAATAGAACAACCCTCTTAAAACAATAAACTGAAAGACAGAGAGTTAAAATTCTTCCAACAAAGAGATACATTGTAATAGGTTTTCCTTTTTTTTTTTTTTTTTTTTTTTTGCTTAGAGCCCTGTACCGAGAAAATAATCTCCCAGCACATGATCAAATACATTAGATTTGTCCCAATAGTCCAGTAAAAGCATCCTAAAAAAATACATAAACTTCCACTAGCAGTCACAAGGAAACATGAATTGTCAGAATACCTAGTTTGGAGTAGATAGTATGTGAACGTGAACCAGCACAAAGCTTCATGAAAGTTTCAGGACGACATCATGAAAGTTTGTCTTAAAGCAAAGAAGCTCAAAAGACACGTGTGATTATGCCCTGTCGTTGACTATTATGTTAGTAGGATTATAATTGATTAGGTTAATCATAGATTTATTAGTAATTGCCTATTTGGTATTTTCCCTGTTTTGGTATCTTAGATTTCTATATATTCATGTAATTATTTGTTAATAAGATGAGAGATTGATTTATAATCCCAAATCCTAAAATTCAACATAGTATTAGAGCCACGCTGCTTCTAGATTGAGCGTTTTCTCTCTACAACCTTAAGGATCGTTTTGGTGCTTTTTTGAAGTCGAATGATCTCCCTCTGCAACTTCAGGTTTGTTTGGTGCTTTTTAAGGTTGAGTGTTTTCTCCCTTGCATCACTAAAAGCGGACATGATTTCCTTCTTATGTTACTGCCATTGCTGCTGAATTTGAGGTCAAGTTTTCCTCCCTAGCAGCAGCCAGCTAGATTTTTCCAAAATTCCTAGGGTTTTCTGCAACCTAGGTTTCTGCCAAATTTATTTGGTTTCTGCCAGGGTTTTTTTTCAGTCTAAAATCATCGCTGCCGCCAAATCCAGCAAGCCCATCCTAAGGCCACCAGCAGATGTCGTGCATGACCACACATGCCAGAGTCTTAAACGAGCAGGCAAGTGGCTCTCGTCTGACGAGTTTCTGGCGATGGCACTGCTTCCCTTTGCAGTGCCTCCACCAGCACTGTCCAACCCTCCATTGCTTAAGTATTGCATCTTTGGTGTGGTTTTTTTGTCAGTTTTCTTCTGCTACAGTTTGATGGTGGGTTTTTTCTATGTTTATTGGGATTCCTATTTTAAGGGTTTCTTTATGGACAAAGATGGAAAATAAGGCAGTAGATACTAGGTGCTCTTCTAGCTCCTTGACTTTAGACGAAATTTGGCATCTTCATCCAGCAACAGTTTGCTACGAGCATGTGCTTTCTCCGGCAATGCACTGCTTTTTCCTCTGTTGATGTTTTTCATACATTAGTTTGTAAGTTGGGCATGTGGAACATCTATGCACCAACTGGAGGGGGAGGAGCGTTGACTATTGTGTTAGTTACTTTATTTTATATAAGATTATAATTGATTAGGTTAATCATAGATTGATTAGTGGTTGCCTATTTGGTATTGTTACCGTTTCAGTATCTTATATTTCTATATATTCATGTAATTATTTGTTAATAAGATGAGAGATATTGATTAGTAGTTGCCTATTTCGTATTGTTACCGTTTTGGTATCTTATATTTTTATATTTCTATATATTCATGTAATTTGTTGAGAATCAAAATCAGACATCAGGTTTGTGTAAGGGCCTATTGTAGTATATAGGGACTTGGACAATCCTCCCCCTTGACCTAACTTTTGGGGTTGAGTTAGGCCTTAACCCATATTTTAACATGATATCAGAGCCAAAGCCCGTGTTTGTGTATTGTGTGCCGATGTTGGGCCCCCATGTGTTGAATTTCACACGACAGAGGGAGAGGCCCTAGACGTGAGGGGGAGCGTTGAGAATCTCACAACGGAATGTGTAAGGGCATATTGTAGTATATAGGGCCTTGGGCAATCCTCCCCCCTTGAGCTAACTTTCAGGGTTGAGTTAAGCCTAAGCCCATATTTCAACATAGAATCAGAACTCGTGTTTGTTTGCCCATGTTGGGCCTCTGTTTGTTTGCCAATGTTGGGGCCCCATATCTTGAATTTCATGCTCCAGAAGGGGAGGCCTTGGACGTGAGGGGGAGTGTTGAGAATCCCACATCGGGTTTGTGTAAGGACTTATTGTAGGATATAGGGACTTGGACAATCCTCCCCCCTTGAGCTAGCTTTTGGGGTTGAGTTAGACCCAAGCCCATATTTTAACATAATTAATAAGATGAGAGATTGATTTATCCAACCAAACCCTAAAATTCAACACCTATACCAGAAGTGCAGATGTCCATAGCATATAGTATATTCCAAGTATCCCATGAATTATAAAAGCATGTTATCAGAAATTTTAGCCACAGCATGTTATTTTGGCCTCAAATATCACCTTATTCATTGATAATAATATTGAAAACCTCAAGCATTAGTTATTGCTAAGCAAATTATGGTTACTTACTAATTCCTCGAGGAGTAAAGACTTTGCTTGCATTCTGAATAGCCTCTTTGTAGTTTTCCTCATCTGGTGCAATCATCCTTGCTTTAATTAAATTCTAACATATTCAAGGCCATAAAAAAATCAGATCATAGTTTGAATGAAAAGTCAAAATGCAAGAACTATATATGTTAACCTTGAAGGCTTGCTTCTCATCACTAGCTGTAGGAAAACGTCCCATGTGACTTTTGGTCCACTCCTCCACCGTCTTAACCAGAATTATGACAAAAGGTATGTGTTTATGTGTAACTGGATCCACTGCATCCAAGTCAATTGTCGCTGCAAAACTACAAGAGATAAATATGAAATGAGCATCTACATCTAGAACATCATATAGAAGCAAAACCAATAAACATGAAGGGGTTGGTCAAGAATTACCATGTTAGAGATCACACTACATGGTAATAAAAAACACAAAAGCTCTCAGGAATCGCCAAACCTTATAAGCTCGGGCCATGGGTTATTTAGCCCAATAACATCCCACATATGCTCAGGCTTCGATTCAATAACTGTATGCTCCTGCATATGGAAGTAATTGTGATGGTAATATCCATTTTAAGTTTCAGAGTAATTAAACTACTAAATTATTATTATTTTACTTGTACACAGAAAAGTTTTATCAAGTTTGAATTTCTTAATGCTTGAAAACTTTTGCAGCAGTATCAATCCCTAATTCTGATGATACCATAGGTACCAGATTTGAGGAACTTTCACTGTTGTTTCAGATCTATATATGGGAGATCTGATTTTTCTTTTTTTTTTTCCCCAGATCTTGGAGATTGGGTGCTTTCTTTTGTTATTATTTTTTTCTTTTTTCCAAAATATATCTACAAATGATTAAGAGATATAGTTTTGATTTCTTATCCTAATTCAATTTTTGAATTTCAAATTCCTTCATAGTTCAAACCAGGAGATGAATAGCTACATGAATCAGAATGTGGATGGTAGGATTAACCATAAACTATTTGAAGAATACCATAATCATGTATCTTTTGGGTTGGGATTTTCCAATTTATATGAAGAACACGATGAAGATGAACTTGTTACTGTGTTGGATTTTGGAGATGACCCAATGCAAAGCAAAAAGAAGGTGGAAGAGGAAGGTCAATCAAGGTCAAGGACTTAAATGTTAAAGGGAAAGAGAAAACAAAAGATAACAGATTGAGAAAATCAAGCTCTTTTGTGTTTTATTCTATTTTCTTACTTTTTCAAAATATTTTAGAACTTGAACCCGGAAATGCTTAGCAAAATGACATTTCACCAAATTTTCAATTTTTCAAAAATTAAAAATAGCTTGTCGAAAAAGACCCAATAAGTCTCAGGTTTGATGTGGAAATTACCTTCACACTGATGCGAACAAAACCAGCAAGACCATATGAGCGTGCAAATAGAACCATTACATTTGCCTCTCGACAGATCCTTTCCAGCTTGACCATTGAATCCTCAACTAGCTGAATAGCATAAAATGCATCTCAGGTTACATACAAGATAAAATTATGAAGAGTTAGCAACAAATATAGGATATTAAGCAACATATTTCTAAAAGGTTAAAAAAGAGCCATATTCACAGATTTATCCACAACTACCTGCTTCAACAAATAGATCTAAATATCATCTGCAGGAATTATACCGGGTGGCTGAACAGTATACTAGAATGAAGAATCTAGAATGTTCTATCTTTGGGGAACCAAACAACACAAAAAATGGTTCAAAAATAAAAACAATAATTACCCACACACTAGAACAGGAGAAAACTTTAAAAATAAATTCAAATATCTGCTTCTCGCTTTTCAAATTAAAAAATGTGCCTTGAAAATACCATTCTGGTTTAGCAAAAAGCTTCACTAGTTGATGTACCACACAAGGATTCGGTGAATATTAAAGGTTTAGGTACCAGATTTGTGGGTTCCTTTCATGTTCTTGAGGTTGAAATCTTCCCTCTTAGAACCAAAACTAAGCTCTGGGATTGGATTCAAAAAACTGCACAACAATACACCTAACTGGAGAAATGCTAATGCAATATACTAAAGGTCCACCGGAGGCAATTCATATCACTTTCATGGTCATCTTGTTTTCTTCTCCGTAAAATCAGCAATTACAAATGGCTGACGACTAAATAGAGCAACCCATTGTACACATGAGAACACATATCACAGAACCAAAACATGAGATTTATCGACTCTAAATGTTATATTTACAGCTTCATTTATGCTTCACACTCATCAGGTACTAACTTATCATCAGGTACTAATTACAAACATAAGCTGAAAAAATGAAATTTAAATTCAAAATCTATGGAATCATGGTATCATGCAATTTGATGTATGAACGTATTAACAGCACGTTAGCTCACAGAAATATCACAATCATCAGAGTTGTGAATCAATTAATCCTAACCTGTGTGGCCACCACCAAGGTGAATTGTGAGAAAAATGATGGGTTATTCTCAATCAATGCCTCAGGATACTCTTCTATGAACTTTGCTTTAACTGCATCATTTAGCTCTTGAAGGAATGAACACACACACTTTGCCTTCGATTGTCCAACGCATGATTCATCCACTACCATGATTAGAATTAGAATAAATTGAAGAGAGGTATCTCACACATGCCAAGAATAAAAAATGCTGCATTGAAGATTATGAACAGGAAAAGAGATTAAATGTCAAGAGAGGATGTGTACCCATAAAGTTATTTCCAAGATCTCCCACTTCCACTTTGGAGCCATCTACGACAGTAATACTTCCAATTCCACCAAGCACAAGATTTTTCAAGGTCTCTGAGCCAGTTGGGCCACAATTCAACAAGCATATACTCGCTTTCTCAAGGGCAGCCTGTCCCTGTTCACCCCAAATTCTGAGAAACAGCATTAATTAGGAAAAGAAAATTGTAAACCATTTCCAAAACCCTGAAAAAAGGAACATATTTTCTCATCTGAACTCTACCTCCCCTCCTCTCTCTCTTTAAAACCAAATATAATTTTCAAACTTTTATCAAACAATATATTAGAGAAGTCTTTTACAAACATAATTCAAATTCTATTCGGAGCTAAAAGCACTCCTAACAACTCCCCTCTGGTCCTGAATAATTTCTATTTTCAGAGTTTTTCTTTTCTTTTGTACGAAAAAATCTTTCATTTTAGAAAATCAATAAGTAATTTATTAATTTTTAACTCCAATATGAGACCAAATTAACTAATTCATTCTTCAAATTTTCAACTTTCAATCTTGTGTAAGATTAGTCTTTTCAGTTATATCCCTTTCTATGTAATGCAGTAGCTTCCTTTCTGGTTCCTTTGTCCATTTTCCAATATAAAAAAGTGTCATTTTTAAACTAGATAAGAGGAAAATAAAAAACTAATCTGGGGCAACTACTAGTTATCTAGACAATCAGTCCAACATAATCTTCAAGAAAAAATCAGAAAGCTGCTTTTACAGCCAAGCCAACTGGCCATCACAACTAAAATAACAGGAATTAGGGTTTCAGAAACATATTCCACCCTAGTAGACACAAACGAAAGGAAGCCTTTTCTTCAAAGGCTTAATACCACTACTTTTCAAATTCAAACTAGAAATTTGCCTAGTCCCAAAACGGAAGACCAACTCACACACAAAAGGATAATGAAATAAACCCAAAAATGGAAAAAAAAAAAATACTACTTTCTTAACAGATACGAAAAAGAAAATCATAAAATCACATCTACATGCTGACTTACCCCTCCATGCTTCAATTTCTAAAGATGAATGGAATTGGGGACAATGTTG
Source organism: Parsonsia alboflavescens (assembly GCA_028571225.1). Classification (NCBI taxonomy): domain Eukaryota; kingdom Viridiplantae; phylum Streptophyta; class Magnoliopsida; order Gentianales; family Apocynaceae; genus Parsonsia; species Parsonsia alboflavescens. Next base: position 406,768 of record JAOXNR010000029.1, read on the forward strand.
AATGCTGAATCCTTGAAAAAAAGTAGCATACTTTACCTGAGTTGGCGATCATACTTGTTTTTGGGTTCCGCCATTGCCCGCTCCCACACAAAGTTCTCAGCTTTTCTTATTCTGCGTGCTTACGACGCATAGAAACCATGTCTAAACATTTTTGTTGTCACTTTTTTAAGTCTAATTGGGCTCTCAGGGAGACCTACGGAAGATCTGTGGATTTGTTTTATATTTTTCTTGTTCCTAATTCCAAAGTTTGTTTTATAAAGACCCAAGAAATATTTGAGACCCTTGATATTTTATAAAGAATAAATTGAATTTACACTTTCACAGGTGATAATCTGAAATTCCAATTAAATAAAAACTCATTTCTACAAACAAATCTTGAAGCGATACATCATGATATAAAGGGAAGTACGATAAGTATTTTAACGTTTAACTAGATTTATATTCATTCAAAGAAGCTAAATAATGTTCATAAATAGAAATTCTTAAGTATTTTCCTTTCTTAGAATCATTTCTATCTTTCATTATTATGTAATAATTTAATTCTTAATCTAATTTCATCTTTTTTGTCACGGTTAAGGATAATATACAAGGAATCATCACAAATAAATCGAAAAAATAAGTTTCGACAAATTTGCGAAACAAAAATTAAATATTGTAGTTTGATATGCATCCTATACTCTCATTTGAAATCTTGATATGTCCGCATCAATAATTTTGAGTTAACATTATTAAGATCACTATGAATGCAAAATCAACCAAAGCTAATATGAATAAAGGTGAGACTATTGCTTTAAGAATAATTTTGATGCTTAAATCTTATATGTTTTTAAGTAAAAAGAATTGTCGATTCAAGAAATTGAATTGAGTTAAATTCAACATTCACTTGCCCACCTTTTATCAAGAATGTTATCCTCTTCCACTCATAATAATTCTTCTTTCTTATCTTGATTTCCCTCTTACTCTTTCAGGTTGTTATAGAAGATTAAAGTAATTATCCATCAATGATTTCAATGGTTAAGAAATTTCTTTATTTGTATGAGTTTATTTTGGATATAAATATGCATAGTTTCATTGTGTGTCACGAGCTCAAACTCGAGCTTGACCTCGAGCTTTGCCTAGTGGATTTCTTTTGACATCTTTTTTGAATTTTCTCAATGAACTCATTGCATTCTTTTAGATCATGAACTCTTTCAATCATTAGTGGGCTTCATTGCATTTGGGCCACAGTTATTTATGCATAATTTTCAAAATAAAATCACGGATCTTGTATCGGAATCTGCCAAGGCTTCAATGAGAAAATATAATTCAAAGTAAATTTAGGCTTATTCATCACAATGTCATAACTTATCGCAAATAAATAAATAAACAAAAGAATTGGGTCTACTTTTAGTTTTGACGAACTTAGAGGACTTAAAATGAAATTTTATTTTTTTAATTTAAACCAGATTCTGATTTCGTTGCCCTTCAACCCTTCGATGATTCGCCTCCATCACCACGGCTGCAACCAGAAAACGCTCACGGCGCAGCCGCGCCAACCAACTGCTTCTCCTTTTCAATAATCCTTAAAGGCCCCCAAAAGCTGTCAACTTTGAGGTTTAGCGGTACATACTGATGACTGTACATGCCAACTATTTCTTAAGTTAGTGAATTTTGGAGTAGCTTTTTTTGTTTTGAATCCTATTGCTGAGAAAACCAAAGGAAACCAGAGATAAAATGCCGCGTACAACTACAGTGGAGACCACTGGTTGCCCTTCACTTCGAGCTTTAACCTTTGATGTTCTTGGCCTTATCAAAGGTATGCTGATGGCAATGGTTTGATGTTAAAGTTTTCTTATACTTGATTTTCTGAATTTATTTGGCTTTGGTCATTTACCCACTAATTTTGTATGTTCTGTTTGAACAGTAATTGAAGCAAGAGGGGAGGGTAGAGCACCTCCTAAGGTAGTGGAGACGTGGGGTGAACCGGATACCACAAGAGGAGTGCTGGTTTCATCAATAATCGACCGTGAATTAGACCCTGTATGATGGAATAATAGAAATATTGTACTTAGTTGGATGCCAAATTCGTAGATTTAACCAACATTTCATGTAGTTAAATGATTTCATTTTTCCTTCAGAAGTTTATGAGTAATATTTGGTAGTATGTATTTTTTTTGTACATATGCTTATTCCATGTATTTTGATATAATTTCTTTTTATGGATGCAGCATTAATTTTAAAAAAGGCTCATAAGATTTCTTCTTGTTTCTCTTTTTTGAGGTCACAGAAGAGAATTGTATAGTGTAAACTAAGATATCATGAAATGCAGATGCTTGTATATGAAGTGCGGATATTTTCCTCCCTCTTTTCCTTTAGGATGCTTTAGATGAACTATGACCTGGTATGAAAGTGTCAGTTTAGTGGAAGCAATGCCTAGGATGCCATCAAAGTCGAAATTTTATTTGCTTCCTGAATAATTTAGTTTTCAATTTCTTCCTTAGGTTTGAGGTAGTGAAAATAAACTGGCTTCATGTGGAATTGGTTAATTTTGACACTCGCTCAGACTACTGCTGTTAAGCTTTTATGGACGTACATTAGAACTTTGGATCACAATTGCGAGGAAGCAATTATCCAATGCTTAGAATTTCCACGTGAGTGTATGCGCATTAGGCACTTAAAAGGCCGAACAATCTTAGCATATCTAGCTTGTGTAAATATATTAGTCCTTTCAAAGACTAATAACTTTACTGCATGATGTCGTTGCTCTTCAATGTGCAATTTATGCACGTGGTCCATGTTATTGGGAAGACAAATATATCCTGTTATGCTAGGTGGAAATCCTGCTTCTTGATTGCCTATAATTGATACCATTCCGACACAAATTTTCTTGCATTATGACTTTACACTTAGTTTTATATACTAACATCGGTGCACATTGATTTTTTTTCCTTTTAATATTGATTCTTTTTTTTCTTTTCTTTTCTCTTTCTTACTCAGTTGATAGGTGTTGCAAGGAAAAACGGTTTGGTGAGTCTGTTATCTTTATGAACCCATCAATGAGAAGTGTTATAGGTTCTTCCTTGGGTTTTCAGTCCTTTGTATCTCATCCTGATATTTCTCTAATCTGCAGATTGAGCTGCTTAGTCCCATTAATGGGGATGTTCAAGTTTCAATTTCAAATGTTAACAAGACTGTCAGCAGTGCTGAAGATGATGCCATTGCTGGGTTGCATTTATTTGGGAGGAAGATGTTGGAATCATCATCCAGGTAAGCTTTTAATGCTTCACTTCATTGGCAAGGGTTGTTTAGTTGGTGCAAGTTGTGGATGCTGCTTCCCGAAACCCCCCCCCCCCCCCCCCACGGGCGTCCCTCCACATATACATCCAAGAAAAGAGAGACAGTGACAAGCTCAAATCTTATTTCACTTGTTGCTGTTCCAAGTTCTGAAGGCATAATATACTGGCATATCTGTGAAAGATGTCTGAGATGGACAAAAAGATGGCAAAGAGAAAAAATGGATATGGAAAATTAAAGAAATGTGTAATTGATGCTTAATATATAAATAAATCAATCAAGAATTTGGTGTGAAAAAAAAGAAAATGTAGAAGATACGCCAGATCTCATCTTTCTGTGGTAACATTTAGATTAGAGCATCCTCAGTGATCCTTTGAAAAAAGGGAAGAGAGTGGGGAATGAGAGAAAGAGGGAGTCGGTCATTATTTCCCAACATCTGTAATAACTAATAACCTAAGTTTTGTATTTACTAATAACTTAAGTTTTGTATAAATTACCTATCAAAAGAGTGGAGATAATGGTAAACGTGTCACCAATTAGGGCACGATTAGCTTGAAGTGAGGAACATATGCAACATTGGTTTCTTGTGCTACAATGACATGATCAGGGAATGGGGTGATGCATACATGGGCTTGAATGTTGCTCAAGAAAAAGACATTTCTAACATGCAACTGTTTAGAAACATGCGTCAACATGTAAACTCATTGGTTTTTAGAAATGATCATTCCCCAGATTTGGTGTTCTGGGGTGTCTATTGACATAAGAATTTATTCCCTAGAAAAAGAGAACTATCACTTTTCATTTCCTTAAAAGATGATTCTATTTTTTAAGATTTTGTTATTCTTCAGAGTTAATTTGTTATCTGATTTTTATTGGTAGCAGGTCCCTTCACTGTATATTGTATGTGATTTGGAACCTTTTTCTGCTCTCTATGGGTTTCTTTCTCTTCTATACATCTTTATACCTCGACATTTTTGTCGTGTGAACAACTTTGTGCCTGTTTTCATATGAAGGATTTGCTTTTCAACACAAGTACCTCTTAAGATTGCACATTACATAGGCATTTTGTAAGACAATTTATAGCACAATTTATATATTTTCTGGTATATTGACCTTCCCTTGCTCTGGTAGGTCATGTACCTTCCTGACATGCACTAGTAAAGGGCATGCTAATGTTAGGTCAGTTGAACTTCCCAGCTCACAAACTGGTCCAGTCAGAGATTGTCCTCAAACAACATGGAAAACTTGTGGTTCTGGGGATATTTTTTGTTCGAAAGTGGATGGAAGTGAAAACTTTGCATTGTTTGGAGGGTGAGTATCTTCAATATGTATATACATATATAGATATATGCATTGTGGTAAAGAATTGCCTTGTGCTTTTACTATATCTCTTATTTATTTTTCTGTAGGAAAGGAGTTGAAATGAATTTATGGGACCTTGAGTTGAATACAAAAATCTGGAGTGCAAGATCTGTGAGTTTTTTCTTTATTGCTGGTCATGCATTTTTTATGTTGAAAACATCTGATTGTTTCTTTCAATGTTCTGCAGCCTGCTAAAAACAGTCTTGGTATATTTACTCCAACTTGGTTCACATCCTCAACATTCTTAAGCAAAGATGATCACCGAAAATTTGTATCAGGCACAAACTTTCATCAGGTAAATTTTAAAGCGATTACTTTCTCATGCTTCAACCATACCTAGGTGCATTTACATTCAAGGGTATTAAAAAACAAGTTTTTTCTTGTTGGTTTCTATGGTGGAAGCTTGTATACAAAAAGCATGTGACTTTTGGATTATGCTCGATTGTATTGATCATATTCTCAATAAAGGCCCAACACATGGTCATTAACAAAGGTTTAAAACACAAATTTTTGACAATATCAAGTGTCAAAAACAGGACCTCCCACTCTTATAATACCTTATTTAAAAGTTTGTTACTCAAAATAATTTGAAATATATTTTAATTTCTGATGTTCAAGGAGTTATTGCTTAAGTTTCTTTTAAGGCTAATGAATATCCATGGCTCTGTACACCTGTTTTGTACTTTTAATTTTAAGCACTATTATAAAAAGCATTAGTTGCATTTTATTTTTGTTTTTGTCTTTGTGTGTATGTTTTCTTTTGTTTTGGGGTTGGGGGGGGGGGGGGGGTGGATTTTAGTAGGCATGCAGGTAACAACCTTATTTTCCATGCCTCACTCCTTCCAAAATCTCACTAATTGTTCAATTGTTAGCTACCTGTTATGAAAAATGACATAATACTTTCTGCAGGTGCGCCTTTATGACATTTCTGCCCAGAGACGGCCAGTAATTTCAGTTGACTTCCGGGAGACCCCCATTAAAGCTATTGCTGAAGATCTAGATGGATATAAGATCTATATTGGAAATGGGTCAGGCGACCTTGCTTCTATTGACATTCGCACAGGTATGAAGCTTCATGGTGTTTCAGTCTCTGGTCTTTGTCATATGTTTGTTTCATTGCAGAATACAGAATGATATTCACCATTTTTATTCAAGGAAATAGAGTTTAAAGTCTCCTCTCTCCTCTTTAAAACATACATTAAATAATTCCCACACTAGCCAGTATAATTCATTGAAATCATGACTCTCGATTCAGCTTGATTTAATTCTTAAATTCATATACTATTTGTAAAAGTTTATTTCAGGTGACAATTAGAAGATATGTAGAGCATTAAAAAAATCGACGGTTTTATTCTTATACTTGCCCTAGGAATCAAAGTGAAAGTAGCAAATAGTGAACAGAGGCTGTGCATGCACTTGAAAGAAAGAAGAGAGAGACAGGGAAGAAAACATTGGAGTATTAACTTAACATGTTTGATTATATAAAGGTTAAATGATTTTGGTTGAACTTGACTGCTTTATATTTCAAAGCTAGAATATTGGATCATTGTTGTTTCTGTTCAAATATAGAATCTTTATTAATTATTGTACAAGTGTGATCTGCTCTAGGCAGATGTGTGTGATTTGGGCTGTTGGAGAATAAGAAGTTGGGATTCCTATTTTTCTTTTATCTATTTGTTTCTTTATAAGCTTGTTAAGAAGTTGTGATTTTTATTAGGCATTTTAACAAATTGTTCTAGGCTGTCTGTTAGCTTACCATTTAAGATTGAAATAGTTAATTAAAAAGAGAAATAAAATAAGGAATCAGTAATGCATACCACCAATTCAGTATTGTTGGCCATATGGGTTCTTAACAGTGGAGTTTTTTGTTTCTAGTGGAAGGGAGGTGGTATAAGAGAATTATGTGAGGTGAGGGAGGAGGATGAAGAAAGAGAGATTGTGTGTTGATTGTTTTGTCAAATGTGCTGTTGTTTAGAGGGGTGCCATCATGACATGGTAAGCGCTATTGAGGGCTCATCTATTGTTTGGACACTTCTTCTAAGTTTTGGCAGAACTTAATAGCGGCAGGTTCCATGTTGTACAAGGGACAGTAAAGAGACTGAAGATAATTTGATATTGTATGATATGCGGTGCAGGGATTTTTAGCATTGCTATATACTTTGTTTTATTACCAAAACTAAATAGACATAATTTATGGTTGAGAAGAGTACCCTAACTATCCTTTGTTCAGAAGTATTTAGTTTATCTAATTTTTGTAGAAATTCTTCTAAAGAACTCTTAATGTGAATATTTAAACTCTCCGGAGCTGCAGATATTTTTAATAAGTTATGATGGTATTTGATCTAGATGGTCTATCATTTTTCTAGTATGATAGTGTTGGCCATAACCTTTTGATTGAGATGCCTATTGTACTGAATTGATGATTCAACGTCCATCGAACACTGTATCCTTGTTTTCTTGTAGGTAAACTGTTGGGGTGCTTTTTGGGTAAATGTTCTGGAAGTATAAGATCCATAGTGAGACACCCCGAACATCCAGTGATAGCCTCATGTGGTATGTATTTAACACCTCTCATATTGTCTTCATCTTCTTTATTTTAATTTGAGAAATATTTGTTTGTACATATTGGTTTAATGATTGCACTGACGGAGCGATAAGACCTTTTTCGTCATGTTTCCATGGTGTTTTAGATATAAACACTGTCTAGTAAATTCCAAAACAACCTCCCATGAAATCGATACCTACTAACCCCACTATAAAAATAAAATATGCTACCACCCTCTCCACTTTTAAATCCATTGTGTTGCCTCTCACCAAACAGAAGCTATCATATATATTGCTTTCAAAAAATGATAAGCAGAAACTGACTGGTGAAGAAGAGAGTAGTTTGCATTTTATCCCATATTAAACCTATCTCTCCTCTTTTAGTGACTGAGTTTTGAATGTGTTCATTTCATGAAGTTTTGCCATGTCCATCTCACACGTCAGTGGATTTAGAAGCTGCAGTCTAGATCAGAACTCTTATAATCTCTCTCTTCTTGTCAAAATTTTGTAGTGATTCTGATCTTCTAATCTTCTCGAGGATTTCAAAGGATTGATGTATGTATGACATCATTCTTTTCAGGACTGGACAGCTATTTGCGGATATGGGATATTGAGACACGGCAACTTCTCTCTGCGGTATATAAACAGATAATTATTTCTTTAAAAAAGTGCCCTATGTTCTTTAATTATTTGTTTAATACTTCCCCAGCTCTGAGGTGCATTGGACGCCATCCTGTTTTTAACTGCTCTGATCAAATTTGGATTTGAATCTTCTTTTGATCTATAATTGAGCCAATTCTCTCAAGATAAGGACACCGGAATTTTATTTTATTTTAATACTCGACCTTTGTTCATTGTTTCATGCACACATACAAGATCCACTTCCAGCTAAAATAATTGAACCTATAGAAATTACGATAATTTCATAGGGCCAGGGCAATTTTTACCGGTTTTCTTGTTTCCATAAAATGGTTGTGCTGCAAAAGCTGTTTTCTTTTTCAATTTTAAGCATGTCTCTGAATTGGTTTTTGACCATTCTTGCTTGTAAATTTGTAATTGCTTCCAGCTTTTCTTAAACAAGAAGTTTGTCTTGTATGCTCTCTGCCTTTTCTTTCTGCTTTTAACTTATACATATGAACTTAATTGGGTGTATTTTTGTGTGTACAGTGCATACATGCACAAAATAGAGCATCCTTGAGGGTGCTTTTCTTCATCAAACTTGTATGATGAAGTTATGTGTTGTTTCTTTCTCAGCAAATTTTGATAAGTGTAGACATGTCTATTGAACCGAATGGTGAAACCACAATAGGAAAATTGTCCAATTTACCTTAGTCACAAATTCTATATCAGTTGAGTGGGATTGGAAAGTGTCAAATAATTATTAATTCTGTTAAAGAAATTTTGGTTTGTTGAAATTCTTTGAATCTGACTTGTATGTCGCCCAATTTCAAGAGTAACATATTTCATCTCAAAATTTTATGCAGGTTTTCATGAAGCAGCATCTGACTGCTGTAGTTTTTGATTCGCATTTCAGAAATGAAGGTGAGTTATTCATCACTTCTGTTAGTTTTCTTTGGATATGCTCATATGTCCTTCATTTTATTAGTTTTTGTTAGTCGAACTTTGAATGTGTTTAGATATCCAAATGTGAAATTAAAAATATTTTTAGAGAAAGAATAAGGAGTAGAAAAGTGAACCTACAATTTTTACTTCCCATTTCTCTCTTGGTTCCGTTTCCTTCCCTTCATTTCCAAACAAGAATAAGGTAAAGCAAATATCCTTCCCTTGGTTATGCATTTGTCTATCTATCTCCCCTCTCCTTTCCTAAACCAAACTCAGTATCAACATGAAAGACTCTGATAGGGCAGTTTGGTTGTTCAGAAGTTGCAGTTCCTAGTGTGGATTTGAAATCACAGCCGCAGGAATCTGAAGGAGACACGGTGCCTACCAAGCGGAAGAAGAAATCTGAAGCACGCGCTGGAAGCAAGAAGCTGAAGTCAAGGAAAAGAAGTGAGAACAGTGACCTGGACTGATCCCAGTAAATTTTCTGGTTTGTCCATTGGTTCAAGGTGGAACTGGTATTTAAAGTATGTGTTCCACCCGGGCTTCATTATGAATTCCCATCTAATGGCCATTGCTGCAGGTTAGAATGTCAGTTTCCAGGAATGTCCGACTGCTGGCAGCGTTACACAGATGTAGAGGCATAACATAGCCTTTTGATTTCTTTCTTTACCCGAATGTTGACATGAACTCTCCAGAAAAACAAAAGTCTCTGGTTCTAACTTTTGTGCTTTGTATGTGGGAAGTTTTGTTTACCAATGAGCTATTTTTCCCCCATTGTAATGGTTAGCTTTTGCAATGTTTCCCCTTCTTTAGTCATGATAAAATGGTTTGATTTAGGTTCCACTTGATCTTGTCTTTTGGCAGTTCTCCCATACACTACCAAATCTCCTCAATTTATCTACTTTCCATTATCTTAAGAGTAAGAATGGCACAATGTGAATCATAAGTAAGATTTAATTCAACCTCAATGATCATAATGACATTTATGCCTACTAATAATAAATTTTTCATAGGAAGCAAGTGCAAAAAATTGTAGAATTCCACCATCTGCAATAGTCTAAGCATTGAAAGTTGAATGGGAAGTTGTTTACCTAAATAAAAGGTAAAAAATAAAGTTTGATTTGATTAAAAATTAAACAGTATCTTTATTAATGTAATTAGTGATAACATTTTGCAATCAATTTAAATTAGTGTTATTAATAAAATTTATATTAAAAATATTCAATTTCGTACTAATTAAAATGAAAATAAGAAGAAAATGTGTAGTATTACCTTTTTTTTTTTCCACTCCTGAGCAAATTGTGGAGAGATGAGTGCATTAAATTCTTGATTTTAGCACATTCTACGTAATTGAATCATCCTTTGAAAGTTTAAAGCATAGAAAATTCAATTTTCCCACAATTGAATCATCCCATGTCATATTTTCATTAAGCTTCTAATCCTCACACAAAATTCATTAATTTCTTACAAAAGTATAAATTTTCCAAATCAGATCTGTTAATTGCACCATTGAAACACTTTGTTATGGCTACATTTTTGGTTTTTTTTCACATAAATCTAAAGGGGAAAAATAATCTTACATCAGATGAACTACAAAATTCTGTATCTTCCTACAGCGGCTAATGAGCAACAAGAATATTATGGGCATTGTTGTTATCTGCAGTATTAAAGACGACCGCTAAGGGGTCGGTTCCCGGGCTCGGGCCAGGCGGACTCCGGCCAGCAAAGTTGAAAGCTTTAGCGGCGACAAGCTTCTTCCTTTGAGGACAACGAAGGCCGTAGATCCGACCAGCAAAGCAAGGCGAAGGAGGCCCATCGACGTTCCGGATCTGAGCCTGGTTCGCAGCATCTGGAGGTGGCGAAAACTGAACAGAGGAAGAGATCTGAGTCGGCTGGGGGTCAACTCGTAGAGCTTTGGCGCTGATTCGTGAGTCTCTCAGCTTAGCCAGGGCTCCCGGCTTTAGGAACCGGAGATACGCGGGACTATCCCGGCTCGGAGATTGTCTTCTGGTACGGCGGTTCATGGTTGTTGGAGGAGCTCTAATAGTGGAGATCTAAAGAGAGAGAGGGGGAGAATAGTGGCGCGGTGAGAGGCTTTATTATGGGAGGGGTAAGAGGTGATTACGGCGGGAGTGGGCGGGAAGCTAAAGGAGGGAAAGCTGAGAGGGCGACGTGAGAGGGAAGTGGAAAATGTTGTGATTTTGAAATATTAAAAAAAAATTGGATGTTATGGGCGCGGGAATAGGGTTATGACATCGTCATGACTTCACGTGGCTGACGGTTCGTAGGTAGTAGATAGTAGATATTATAATTCCGTATAAAAATCAAGATAATCACAATATTATCTATTTTAAATAATTTTATTTCTCATTAAAACAAGGGATTAGTAGATTTTAATATTAGGATATATAAATATAATAAATGTCATTGGAAAAAAATTAACAAGCAAATGGTAAGTTATTGGGTAATTCACTTATATTTTTTATCTCGAATGAAATGTGTAAATGACAATTATTTTGAAACAAAAACTCATTTCTTAAATGATAAACATTTTGCAACGGATGTAGTATTGTTTAATGAATTATAGTTCTTCACCTTGACTACAGATGTTCTAATACACTTTCTTATGCGTCACATTTAGTACACTACCGTAAATTTTACTCATGACTTTTAATTATTTTGAAATTATATTTTATTAACTAAATTTTAAAGAGATTAACTAAATAATTTGAAGAATTGTTCTTTTAGAACATATGTAAGTAAGTTTTCAATTGATGTATTAGAGAGTGTCATACAAAAGTGTACTAAAAGATTTCAAGCCTTCATCTTATCACAGTAACTAAATTGATCCGTTAAATTTTTATTTTAATTTATTGAACTCTTCAACTTGTTATGATTACCATATTAAGAGCTTGAACTTTTATTTTAACCATTAAATCTTGATATATCTCAAATTAGTTGTATAAAGTCTTTAAATACTTTTTCTCTTAAGGAATGGTTAAACAAAAAAGTAAAAATGAGTATTACAAAGAGACACTAATTGCCCTTCTATCCACGGGAACCTAGCCAAAATGTGAATATGATGTAGACATATAATAAGTCTAGGTAAACAGAAATGTTCATCGTACAAATTAGCATTATGCCAAGACAATAACAAGAAACAAGTAACGTGAAACACAACATCCCGTGGAAGAGTACTATTTGCATTATCCCATTCTTTGCACAAGTTATCGTTAATCTAAATAGAAACATGATGTACCTCAAAGAAAACCTGATAATGATGAGGAGACACCAACTGCAACCATATGGCTTTATTGGTCGTATAATCAAGCAAGGCATGCAAAGTAGATTCTTCTAGATAAGCACAATGATTGCAACGAGCATCACTTTGAATGGAATGATGGAAAAGAAGAGCATTTGTTTTAAGTCTATCCTTGCGAGCCAACCAAAGTAAAATTGTGTACCTTAATGGCCCTCTAAAGGATCAAACTTTTCACCATTGAGGAATGATCTGAGAAGGTTCCAATTTCTCTATTGCCTTATATAGGGATTTCGAAGTGAAGCTACCACTAGTTAGAAACCCCATCTTGGTCTATATATATGCCTCATCTAGTTGGGAAACAACAAGCTGAATTTTTATCACAAATGGAAGGTTCTAGATAAAGGTTGAATTTCTCCAAATCCCACCCCACTGTTTAGAAATCTAGTCAAATCAATAAGAGAGTTGTCCATTTTAATCAAGTGATAGAAGTATAACAATAGGTAGGAGCAGCAACAACCGGGAGGGGCGGGGGGTAATGTTGCAAATAATGAATTGGGTTAATGGGTCGAGATTGAACTTCAGTTTTCTCCCTCTAGATGAAGTTGTGGTGACCTACAAGTAAAAAAAGGGCCAAGAGATTGATTCCCGAAACCACCTCCAATGAGCAAGTTAGGAACTTCAATGAGCGGAGAAGAAGAAGAATCAATATGATGTCTTAGCTTGGCTTACCTGCATCACCCAAAAACTTAGATATTTATACCTAGGGGTAACATTGGTGATCTTAGGTCGAGGTGGTCCTGGTTGAAATGGTTCCCTGTGTGACTTGGTACTCGTGGGGACTGAGAGTTTGGGTTATGCTTGCCCAATTGATCAGATTGGCAGGCTCCCCCCCCCCCCCCAGAGATGAACACTAATGGCTAATAAATGAACTCAATCTTGTTAATTTAACCCTTTGAGTGTAAGGATAGGACTGGGTGGTGAGCCTCACCACTCCGTTAGCTCACCCTGGAGATACCTTGCAGATCTTTCAGGGTCTGTAAGTTTATTGGATTTTATATGTGAAAAGGTTTGACTCGTTTCGGGAGGGGGGGGGGGGGGGATGAA